>OMMV01189214.1:0-14919 GCA_900302635.1 Chatrabus melanurus
TAGAGCTGATTTAACTCAATGATAGAGCTGATTTAACTCAATGATAGAGCTGTTTTAACTCAATGATAGAGTTGATTTAACTCAAAGATAGAGCTGATTTACCACTATAATAGAGCTGATTTAACTCAATGATAGAGCTGATTTAACTCAATGATAGACCTGTTTTAACTCAATGATAGAGCTGATTTAACTCAATGATAGAGCTGATTTAACTCAATGATAGAGCTGATTTAACTCAAAGATAGAGCTGATTTACCACTATAATAGAGCTGATTTACCATGATAGAGCTCTTTTAACACTATGATAGAGCTGATTTAACACTATGATAGAGCTGATTTACCATGATAGAGCTGTTTTAACACTATGATAGAGCTGATTTAACACTATGATAGAGTTGACTCAACAATATTTGGAATGGCACCATATATATTCACAGCAGTCAATTTAACTTTGCAAAATTTACTATGTGTGTAGCACAAATTTACCCAATCAGTGGTGTCCAATTTGAGTCAAAAAGGAGCATTAGCCAGTAACACTTGGCAGAGAATGAACATCTAGATTAAAATGTACTAATTTAGATAATAACACCTATAAGGACTAATATGGATCACATTCAAATATTAACATAACATCTTCAAAATAAATTCACTGTTAATAACCCATAAATGACAGGCATAATATGGAATGTTTATCCTTCTACTGCACAACAAAGATATAGTAAATACTTTTTGACCTCATTGTCAGCGAGCAAACCTCAAAAAAAAAAAATTTTTTTTCTTCAAAACACAATCATGAAGTCTGTAGTGATGTACAACCATGATGTAGAACAAGAGATAAATGATATATTTTGTACAGTAGAAGCAACAGAAACTTAATCATCAACAATTTTGATACACGAGGCTTCATTTAATCATTTGGCTGTTTTTCTACTTTTTATATCACAGTGAATTGAATATATATGTATTTTTAGCTGTTGATCAGTCAGTTTGACAAATGTGAAAATGTCAGCTTGCAGAAATGTCAATGCAACTTGTTTTATACAAATACAAACCTACATGATCCAGCAAACACTTTAAAAAGTTTAATTATTTAAAAAATAAATAAGTACAATCACATAAATTACCCTTTGGGATCATTGCAAAAGTATTTTGAGACATTTACATTAAATTAAAATCACTATAGACAGAATGGAGACAATACTGCAGTTCAATTGGCTGAAAACTTTGTAATTTAATGACACCAAATCCACTTGTTTAGCAGTTGCCTGTACAAAAAGAGGAAATGACAGAAACCCCTTTAACTACCCAAATAACATCTCACGTGTTTATAGTAACAGAGGAGGATTTCGAGCCGGAGAAGCTGACCTCTGCTGAGTGGGGTTGTGAAAAGGTACTGATTGGGGGGCGTGGCTGCCCCTCAGAGGTCCTGTCACAGAGGAGCTGATTTAAGGCTCCCAGGAGAGGCGCGACACTCAATTACTGACATCTGAATTAAAAAGACGTTTCCAGAAAGACACAGACAACATCAGTCAGCTGTCTGCAAAGTCAGTGTGGCCTTCCTCACACCCACCAGACTGCAGAATAGGAAACATTTTCCTTTTTTTTTAATGCACAGCGTTGATATAAAACATAAACACTTCACGGTTATATTTAGGTGTTTAAAGCTGCTTGTTTTAGGAATAACCAGAATCACATTCTCCATGTAACGTGGAGTTGCGTCACGAAGGGCATCCGGCGTAAAACTTGTGCCAAATCAACATGCAGATCCATATCGGATATGCTGTGGCGACCCCAAGTTGAAATTGGGAGAAGCCGAAAGGACTTACTTTTATATTTGCAGTAAGGGACAACAATGGACACAAATTGCAGTCATCACGAAAATGTTAAACATGAAAGTTTTCTGTGCACAATTGTTACAAATGTTAGCATTTTGTTTCTTAGGATACACTGATTATTTGAATCTGTGAAATTGTTTTATTTTATGTGAACAGTATATAGTAGCATTTTCAATGTGCAAGTACCTTTTAAGTGAAAATGGAAATTTTTCTTTAGTCAAAATAATTGTTTAATTTGTATTAAATATATTTATTGAATAAGTAAACTGTTAATTAATTAATTATCATGTAATCTTGTGCCGTGTGTATTTGAAGATTACATGATAATTAATTATTAAGTTTACTTATTTATTAATAAGTTATTAAATAACTTATTTACTTATTTTAAAGTGAATAATGAGCATGAGCTCAAAGCGCAGACTTAAATTTGAGAGTCCAAATCATGTGAACACTTTAGTGATTGTACCACTTTTTTGTACGGTTCTTACATTTTTAAAGGACAAAGATTAACATAAGTTGTTACACTTTGCAAATGTTATGCAGTCAATAACTGAAGTCTGAACGTCATAAAGACAGAACCAAACGATGAGTATCCTCTCTGTCGATTCTCTGCCACACCTTTAGGTTTAACTTGAACAACGGATGTATGTAAAAGTTTGTGCAACCCTGGGCAACTTATATATTTATATTTATATATTTATATTTTTATGGCATCAATTAAACAGTGCAAACAATCCAGGCTTGTTTATTTCATTTTTAAAACTAATAATATTAAAGGACAAGTTCACTTTTTTTTTTTTTTTGCAACTTTAGTCGTATTAAACAATGTTAGCAATCAAACCACTGAGTGCTTTTCTCACCTTTTACAACTGCATCATATGATAGAATTCCCATTATTAAAAAATTACTATAAAGGAAGTGCATCAGTGTCAATAAGACAGCAGCAGTAGCACTCCAAACTCAAAACCACGTCTTTCTGAACCATAAAATTGCACAGTATAGTTATTAACACATTTTTGCATTAATTGATTTAAGTATGGTGATTAATTGATCAACATATATTTCTGGTGATGATATAAAATTTCTATAGTGAGTATTTACTATGCGCTACATTGGTGCTGAGAAAACAGACTGGAACTATATTTTAAGACATTATAATCTAGTATATTGGAAAATAACAGCGAGCTGGCCATAGTAGTTTAGTACCACTAACATGTAATGATCACTAGTGTTATTTTGTTGCTATTTTGAGTGTACAGTGGATTTGCTGAACATTTCATTTCTTTGCTTTAAAACAAACAAAGAAAAAAGTCTGGAGTTGCTTTTGCAGTGTGCTTTATCTCATTGTCAAAGAAGTGTTTGGATGAATGTGGGCAGATATAAAGTTTCATCAGCATAAACAAGGCTCTTCACATGAAATTGTGATCATATTTGAAACAATTCATCTTGATGGTTAAACTCTCCTCTCAGGCCTCTTAAATCTTTTGTGGCAAACAGTTCTGGTGCCTGCTCTGCGTTCACAGGTAAGGTAAATGATGGTTAACATCCTCTGGTGAGTCGTAGCTGAAGGCTATTAAATCAGTTAAACTTGTGGAGTTTAACTGCGTTCATCAGCTGGTTTATTGGTCTGGAGCAGCTCTTTTGACAACAACACTGTGCTGCTAATCCTCCAAGAGCCAAATCAACCCTTCATCTGCTGCTTGTACGCACAGGGAGGCTTTGCTATCAGTGTTTTAAAAAGATCATGAATCACATTTGGACAATCAGTGGAACCACAGCGCGACAGCACTTGTGCGGAGTGCAAAAATCACCAGCACCTGCTGTAATTCACATATATTTTACTTAAATCTGTAACTTCAGACACTGATCATTAGCAGCTCAGTGCCAACACTGCACACACTTACAGCATTCTAAAGAGCCAGAACTCGGCACATTTAAGCGTGCTGAAGACCAACACTCCACCACATCTGGATCTGTCTTCTGCACCAATCTGCATCGGTCATGTGATGCACAAGACCTCAGATTATTTTAATCAAGATTGTTTTGTTTTTAGTTATTGACACGAAAACCCCCTAATTGGCTTGATTCTTATTTTAAATCTATGTGGTATGATATACAGTGGCCACTGGCTGTACCAGTGTGTGAAGTCATATGCTTTTGGGAAACATTTGCTTGACTCAAAAAGTTTATAACGTAACTTCTGAGATCATCGTGTCATTAACTTAACACCGATCTGCTTCGGAGAAATGTTTAAAAAGTTATATCTGCAAACTAAAGACTATGATTCACACTCCAACTGACTCTGCAACACCAGCACTAATTGAGCATGTGCAATTAATCTATCATAACTGACAGTGACATAATTGGTCATTAATTTATCTGTGGCAGAACCATTTTCTCAACAGTTTGCATTTTCCTCCTGCAGCTCTGTGCCTGCTGTCCTGCAGCATCCTCTCCCCACAGCTCCTGCTGGAAGAGAGCTGCCATTACTCCAGCAGGAGGTGTCATGGTGGGATTTTATCTATTATGGGAGGGCATGATTCATGGAAGCCAAGGCAGCTCAAGGAAAACCAATCCTGTGACACTTTCTCCCCTGCGCTGTACACAGGGCAGCAGCAGCAGCTACAGAAGGACAAGGCGGCAGAAGCCGGTCGCCCCTGACAACAGTGATAAAATGGCCTTCTTTAACTAAACTCGTAAAGCACGGGGCAATAAAACTCAATCTTCTGTAAAATCCAATTAAGTCATTATCTGACTGATTGTATCTTTAATTGAAAACAGAAGTGACAGTAAATTTCAGTGATATATCAGGATCAATCGATACTGCCGTACAATCTGGTCTCAAGAGGTGATTTATAATGTCAAAGCCTTATAGGTAACTCCACATTCTTCTCTCTAAAACCACTGGTGGATGAAATTAAGAGTAAGTGCGTTTCATAGAAAAACAAGATGGTCACGTTATTGATTACAACAGATGGGGCAGAATCCAATGAATGTTCCCACAGCGCGGCAGAAAGAAAATACAAGTAATTTTCTTTGTCTGTTTTATACTGTTGTTGGTGCACACCATCACATTTACACTCTATCACTTAGAACGTTTTTATTTCCCGAAAACTTGTAGCGACATGAACTCCAAATTACTTTTGTTGCTGTCTTAGCCAAAACACAAACACGTTCAAAGCAAATGGATCTCCATAAAACATGCAAAACATAAAGAATACATGGCAGTGTTCTAGTCAGCTTCACAAACGTCGCAAAAGTTTTGTTTTTTTAAATTAACAGTTAAAACCACAGCTCAGAATGGGTAACAAAGAACACATTTCATCAATGCATTATGTGGGAAACGACAAAAATGTTTGTTTGGCTTGAAGGTAATTTTTTAAAAAACTGACAGTGCAACCAAATAAGTTTAAGCTTTTACAAAACTCAGCTGTAGTGACTTTCTTTACCCTCTGTTTATCCTCCAACAGCGTATCAGGTCAGGTAAAAGTTGCTAAAAGTAACCCGTGTCGCAGCGCAGTCGCCCAGGAAAGGAAGGGTTAAACACGCAATAGATATGCAAATAATCTGGAAGAAATGATGCCACTGAACCGGTGCCATAAATAAGCAGCGGCGCTCATCAAACGCCAGCAGGACGGAGGGAAACATGATTCATGTCTCAGCTGCTTGTGTGCTAACGTCTCTGTGTCGCAGACACGTCCTGTCAAGAGAACTTCTCTGCTCTAGACTTTTGACTCTGTGACACATTTGCTGCCATCACAAAAATAAAATCAAGTCAAATTTCACTCACTTTTAGCTCGTTGAAAATCTGATGACCTTTAAAAAAAAAAAAAAAGGGACCTTATTGTTGCTCTTCTGTGGTGGAAAGTATCGAGGGTTGGTGTCATCTTTGTCTGCTGGTTTACTGGGGTGGAAAACTAATGAGAAAAGCTGAAAAACCGACACAACTAACGCGAACAACTGAACCTACACATGGCACTGCATGTGTACCAGCAGTGACAGTTAGTTCAGTTTTTGTTCTTATTAATGCTCAAAAGTCTATCGAAGCAATTAGCCTGATTGTCAAAAATGATTTCATATATATATATATATATACTCTATAATTAGCAATGTTCATAGAAAAAAGGTCTTGGCTTAATGAAAGTAACTGTAAAACTTTACAATATATCACAGTTTACTTGGAGTCATTGGTTAAAAGATAATCAAGGCTTTGTTTGGAATTTTCCTAAGAGTCTGAGCAAATTTAAAGGAATTTTCTTTCTCAGAATTAAGCTTAGTTTTGTACACCCAATTCTTAAGCAATGGAAATGTTTTAACAAAGTCATTCATATCAAATAGTTTAATCACCAGAGTTCTCTGTTGCTGTATGAAATATACATTTTTGTATCTTCTGGACAGAAAAACATCAGAAAAACCTGCAGCAATACTGAACTATGAAATTACTTTTTAAGAACATCAATTTTCCGCTACTCAACTAATTACATATTTGTTTTTGGTTTGTAGAAAGTGTATTGTCTCGTTTAACCTCAGCTGCTTCATTTGGCAGCCTGACCCGTGATGATGGACGTGACAGTGGAGTTTGTCGACTCGCTGCCGGCCTCACACTCAGCCTTGACATCGCAGTTAACCAGGGAGTTGATGGAGTGACAGGCCATGGTGGAGTCGTGGCCAGCAGTGAGGCTGCTGGGTGAGAAGGCTGCAGGGGCGACACAGACAGAGTCCTGATGGCAGATCCAGAAGAGCACTGAGGAAGACGACCACACTAAAGGATGCACTAATGCCACCTGTTCACTACGGACAATCCTCATGTCCTACAGCAGTTAGTTCATACTGCTAGCACACTATCACAACGACACAGCAGCACAGATACAGTAAGTGCAGTAATAATTAACAACACTGTTTTAAGTGGTATTAATGATACTTTGAATTTACAGCACAAGTCAAATCAAGTGCTTCCTGTTTACAGGATAACTGACCAATCACAAACATTTGTGCATGAGGTCAAATGGCTTCTGTGGGAGTGGGGAAAAGCTGCACCGATTTCTGATTAAACAATCAACTGCAACAATCTCAAAAGTTGTGAAATAATAATAATAATTTAAAAAAGATCTCGATTGGTGACCTTTGATGGTGATCTTTGATCTTTACTGGTGACCTTTGATCCTGATTTTGATACTTTTCACCAAGCTTTGATTCTTGCATCTCATCCTGATCATTGAACTTTGATAGCTGATCTTTGATCCTGTTTGCCCATCTTTGTTTCTGATCAAAGATCAGAATCAAAGATCAGGATCTTTGAACCTCACCAAGGAAATTGTGTTTTCATTCCTATTTGTCTGTCTTGCTTTGATCCTGTAATCACAACAAAAGGAATCCAGATCAAAGTTCAAAGCTCAAAGACCAAAAACATGATTTAGCCTTGATCAGGATCAAGTTATTCTCAGGGTAAACAGTTACAGTTACCTTGAGAGTTTGTTACTCTGTGTCACTCAGTTACTGTTCTTTACTCATTTAAAGTTACCTACCATCCTTAACTGACAGACAGAAAAGCAGACAAGATCAGGATAAAAGAAATAAGGATCACATATCAAAGGCATGATCAGGATCAAAGATCAAATATTAAAGATTGAGGGTAAAATTCAGGATGTCACCACTGATCAGTATTAGAGGAGTCTGTATCAAAGATCAAAAGTAGGATCCGGATTAAAGGAACAAAGCTCAAAGATCAAGGATCAAAGACAGGCTCTACCCCTTAATCAGAATCAAAGTCAGGATCAAAGATAAAAGGTAGCATCAGGATCCAAGATCAACCTTGACCCAAGATCTAGCTTTCCATGAAATTTCATGGAAAGCTCATTTAAGTACTTTTAAAATATCCTGCTGACAGACAGACAAACAAATAGCAACAAAAACATAATCTTCTCAACGAACATAATTACATGTCTGCTCTTTGGGTAAGCACGGTCAGAAATGCATTCACGTCTATTGAAACAGTTAATATATGTCATCTCTGGAGAGCCAATGAATACTTGGAATTTTGCTGGCAGTGAAGCATTATGGGATGTCAATGCAAGCACAGTCCTTTGAGATCCTCCTGTTCTGAGCTGCCCAGAGATAATAGAACAGTTCAATGTCATCTCAGTTAGATGGATATATATATATATATATAATAAGAAATCTCATCACAATTTGTGGATTCTATTTCGGGAAACATAAATTAGAATCAGATGGATGTTGTTATTTGTTAGTGTGATAGTGACAGCACTAGTTGCTTCTCATTTTCAGTTAACTCCGCTGGACAGCAGGTTCCCTGTGAAAAGAGAGATGAATGCATAAGTCTCTCCTGCCAGTAGATGAAGCTTTCTTCCACAGTTTGAGGAGAACAACTAACATTTCTAGGAACCAGTTATGTTTTTGATGTTTCACTTTAGTTTGAAGTAAATTCTTCTCATAAGAACGTCTTAGGCTTAATGTCTGATCTGTCCTGTGCAAATACTAACAGTTCCATAGTGCAATGGATGCGGTGGATGCAGCGATGTGTGGCACCAGCACGTGCTCCCAGACCTGAAGTGTCCACAATAAGTCTATGGTCAGAGTTCACAAGCTGGCCACTTCTATCGATCCTGTAGTTCTGCAGGAGGTGCCCAGACTCTTCCTACAAGAACATCACCACACCACCACAATTGGAGTATCATGCCTAGTAGTGCCGCTCTGGATGCTGGAACCAGGATCCAGCAACTTGTAGCCTCCAACATTTTGTAAAGTCAAGGACCACTGAGCCATTTTCACAATGGCTCCACATCTGTGGGGACCGATACAGTCCTCTGAACCAACCCTATTAGTGCCTGTAAGTGGAATGAAATCACCCATGACCAGAGGAGTGTCACCTCTGGGGCAGTCGTCAATCCCAGAGTGAAGATGTGAGTAAAGTGTCCCTCACCGAGATATCACTCACCGCAGCAGGAGTGAACACTGAGAGGATAGACAAGAGCGTCTAAACCTGAGCCTGATAAAATGACATGACACCATCGGAAGGAGCCTGTCTGACACAGTGACTGTCACTCCCTTGGTACACTGACCACTGGAGCAACCAGTGCAGAGATCTGGCCACATCCAGGAGTGCGGTCTTTAGAGAGCACTGCCACTGCAGTGCAGTGCTGCCCAGGCTCCCTTGACAGCAGTGGAAGATGGTCGTCCTTGCTGAGAGAAAGGATGTTCCTGGTGCCGAGCCACTTGAGCCACCTGGGTGCCACCGTACTGTGGATGACCCTTCACCCCTGCACCGGTCGCCACCCTCCGGAGACATGTCCCTTGGTGCTCTGGCTTTCCCTAATCTCCTTCAAAATGTGTACCGCCCTCTGATGGGAAGCAGCAGCAGAGTTACTCCTGCAAAGTGCAGAAGAGCTCTTCTTGTCCGGTGTCAAGCTTTTAGCAGCATTGTATGGGGGCTGGAGTGCCAATCCCGCCATCAACCCCCCCCAAAAAGGGGGTTAGCTGCAGGTTGGGGGACCACCAATAGTCCCAGATGACGTTTAAAGTTGTGTCCTGGAATTAATATGCTACAACTAATTAACTTGTGCATGCCACAGCCACTATATGACATATGACTATATGTTATAGTGAAGACATCTTCACTATAACATGTAATATTTATTTTACGAATCTGAACAATTCCAACAATACAATGGAAAAGATAAAACTGACGCCCCTATGTCATTAAAGAATATTTATACATTTGAAAAATGAATAAGTCTCTTACTTTGCAGGTAGTGAACAACAAATCATTTTCTTGGATACTCCTCAAAGTTATAAAGATGATAAATTGAAATTGCCTTGTGTTCCAGGATAGACAGCGCAGCAGCGCACGTGGAATTAAAACGTCTATTTACTGTAGGGAGAGTAAATAAAAAGGAGGAATATACAGACAAAAGAGGAGTGTCGCATCACGAGCGCTGCAAAATAAACGAGTTTCTCTGTCAGCGCTGTATTCATCTGATAGAAATATGACCACACAGTAAAATTATTCTTACCAAAACTAAGGATTTATAGTAAATTAAATCTCCCAGCAGTTGTGACTTCAAAAGAGAAGGTAATAAAAAAAAGAAAAGCGTTAGCTCTTTTTACGACCGACATGAAAGCTTGTGCACGCTGCCACTTTATCACTTGTTCCGCAGCTGCTGCACGCAGTTATAACGCCGCAGAGTCAACAGCCATTAGGCTGCTTAACAGGAATCTACCGTTTTTATACAACGTGGCAACTGTATTAAATATAAAAGACCTGTTCTGGCCTTTAATTGATTTACTTTTTCGTTTATGCTCTTTCAGAACCACATAAAGCTTCTGCTTGTGGTTAATCAAAAAAAACAAGAATACAGATATTTCTGGGAAGGTCACTGTGACAGTTTGCCAAGAAAATTGTGTATTTGAGGTAGTAAGAGGCATTCACATGGGGGGAGGGTGAAGATAGTATATCAAGTGATTTAATTCATTATTAAACATATTTAATGGTATTAGTTTAATGTCGAGTTATTTTATAAAGCCCATAAAAACAAAATGAAGCCATGTTATATGAGAAGAAGAAGTAAGTCCTGAGGCCACTTGGTGCCAGTGCTTATCTCTGGATACTTTAACATGAAGTGGATGTGTCTCTATGAATAGCCCCTGAATGGGACGCCAGCCTAAAAATAGGCCTCAATTCACAGAAATATATTGAAATCACAGCTTCTCTGCTTCAAAATACTCTCCCTCCAGTCTCACACACTTGCCTAACATCTTCCATGCTTTGATGCCATGCCAGAAGACTTCTTCTGGAATCCTATGGAGCTCTGTCATCATGGTGCTGTTGTTGGTCCCCACATCAGGAAATTGTGTCCCTTTGATCACCCCTTTTCAGTTTGTGGAATCAGAAGGAAAAAAAAATCATCGGGGGCCAAGTTTGTCAAATACGAGGAGTTGGCACATTCCTGAGAAAGTGTCGGATGCTGAGGACACTGTGAGCAGGGGAGTTGTCATAGTGAAGCACCCAAGACTTGTACTCCCACAGATCCCTCCTGTTTTTGCAGATTGATCCCATGAGGTGCTGGAAGATCTCCTGGTAAAAACATTAAGTAATATCAAAAAAATTAGACCTTGAACTTCAACATCCTGGTGTCTTCATTGATTTGAATGTCCACAAATCACATCAATAAAGACTCTCGTGAGTAGGTCTGGATCAATCCTCAAAGATGTGTTGACAGACAGTTACTCTTTGCTGCTGCTGCTGGTTCTTAGAGAGCGTCTTTTCACACACATTAGACATTTTGTGATTTTCATTGATGATGTTCCAAAGAGTGTCCTTGTTGATGGACAGTTCCTCAGCAATCATTTGTACCGTGACTTAACGATACGCATGCACCATCTGCTTCACACGCTCAGTGTTGTCCGCCCTTATGCTCGTTGAAGGTCTTCTACAGCCACTTGACCTTTGACGTTGTGTTGTTGTGATCTTTGCAAAATCAATGGATGTCCTGTTTGAGGCACTTGAGCTAAGTGAGGAATGAGAGTGTCTGAGTCTACGACTGTCCTGGATCTAGGACTGCAACTAATGATTATTTTTATTATCGATTAATTGATCATTTTTTTCAATTAATCGATTAGTTGTTAGGTCCATAAAACATCAGATAATGGAGAACAATGTCAATCAGTGTTTTCCAGAGCCCAAGATGAGGCCTTCAAATGTGTTGTTTTGTCCACAACACAAATATACTCAGTTTACTGCCAGACAGGAGTAAAGAAAATAGTAAAATAAACCAGAAAATATTCACATTTAAGAAACTGAATTCAGAGAATTTGGATATTTAAAAAAATGACTGAAAGCAATTAATCAATTATCAAAATAGTTGCCGATTACTTTAATAGTCGATTAATAATCGATTAATTGATTAATCATTGCAGCTCTACCTGGATAAAGACCAAGATCCAGGTTTTCGATTACTTCCTGGGTTTGGCCATCAGAAGTATATCTGTATGCAGTCAAAGTGTCAAACTTGTAGAGACATTCACTTATCTCGCAGTGACATTCATGTCTCTGGGTCCTTGGCCTATGAGATCAAGACATGTCGGAAGGGCTTATGCAGTCAGGAGGGCGCTGGAGAGAGGGGTTGCGATGCCAATACCTTTGGAAGGGAATGAAGTCTTTAGGGTTCTGGTACTTCCCGTCTTACTGTATGGTTGTGAGACTTGGAAGCTAACCAGTGACCTAAGGTGATAACAAGATGTATTTGGTACTAGGTCTCTTCAGAGGATCCTTGGGTACAAGTGGAAGGACTTTGTGTCAAACGAACGGTTACTTAGGGAGACAAAGATGACGAGTATCACTTGCATTGTG
The DNA here is from genome assembly GCA_900302635.1 of Chatrabus melanurus. Taxonomy (NCBI): domain Eukaryota; kingdom Metazoa; phylum Chordata; class Actinopteri; order Batrachoidiformes; family Batrachoididae; genus Chatrabus; species Chatrabus melanurus. The sequence continues at coordinate 12,202 of OMMV01189214.1, forward strand.
AGGGAACATTAGTTAAGATATTTTGGCCATGTGACACTTTTCTCTGGGCATGATCCAACACACAGGTACCTCAGTGTTGAGGACCCCAATTTAATTCGCACAGCGCTGGTCCTCCTGGAGATTGGCCTCACCTTCGTTGGATTATGGCGGAGGCAGGGAGACTGCTGAGGGCCATGGCCTGCTGAGGCTTGATAGGGATACTGGGGGTCTTTTTTTGACATTGCTGGGGTTTTACTCGGAACACAATTGTCAGCTGATGATGATGATGATGATCCCAACAGCATTCCACTTCAGGGGTCCTTCATCTTAACAATTTATTATTTGGACGAATGGTTATTTTGACCACTGGTCCTTATAAGCTCCTAGACACTTAGTTCACCACCTCTGTCTGTGCATGTTTGACACTTCTTCGCTCTGCCTTGCCTTGTTCAATTTTTGTCATTGGTAGTGTGGCCAAAGCAGATGGTCAACCCTCTGAGTCTGGTCTGCTTGAGGTTTCTTCCTATAATCACAAAAATGCCTTAGGGAGTGTTTCCTTCCCACTGTTGCTAATGTGCTTGCTCAGGGGGTGGGTAAGGTTAGACCTTACCCTTGTGAAGACCCTTGGGGCGACTTATGTTGTGATTTGGCGCTATAAAAATTAATTGAATTGAATTGATACCAGTAGCAAGAGAAGGCCAAGGGGGTGCCCACATGTCATCTGGCTGCAGCAGATAGAAGTTATTTTCAAGAGGTGGGGATGGACCAGTTGTCTGCCTGGGTTGTTGCCATCCAGGACTCAAAACGTTTCCGTAGTGTGGTGGATGCGGAGATGTGCGGTACCAGCACATGTTCCCAGACCCGACCTGACTTGATTCATCTATATTTTACCGCCATTCCTGCCGGCTGATACCACAAAAAATGTGAGTGCAAATGTTTTCCTGTTGAGTACAAGAAAAAATTTAAATATCAGTTACCAAAGTCAAAAATATTTAAAATATACATGCATTTTACAGCGATACAGTACATGTTTGCTAAGATTAAAGTGTCGATCGTGCCAACACTGGCTTAAATAAGAGCTGATGTCCAGTGTTTTCCCAAAACGCCCTGCCTTGTTTGGCCTCATTCAGACTCCCTCATCATTCACTCTCTGCCAACCCTCTTACTGTCTCCTCCTCAGCAGAGAAGGGAGGGGAAAAGACGAGTAATTTTTCTCCTCATTAACTTCCTGATTGGTTTCGGGCTCTAATTTTTGCCCGTCTGCAGTTTGTCACCAATCCCAAACTGGCAGCCCAATCGTTAATACTAATGTTTGTGTAGCTAAGTGCACCCAGCTCTTTTTTCCTTCAGCGGTCTACTTGTACAGCAATAATCAGCTGCAGGTGGGGGTGAAAAGAAAGGGCAGCAGTTGTGAATTAGGTTGTTCACGGTTAATTCTTGGCCTGTTCATCAGCAGGAAATCTATGATGTAATTAAAGGCTGAATGAAACTGGATGTGTAAGTTTCATTGGGGATGTTAAATCATGACCTACTGTTGAACACATGTTCTCTGCTGCATTCTACTGTCCTCTGCTCTGTTCTTGTTTAATAAAGATTAATGTCAGTGCACTGAAACGGCAGACTTCTCAATTATCACCAATGTTAGAGCTGTAATTACAGACAGATTTTCACTGTCAAGTCATCTGTATATATTATGGTATGTTTAAAGTTCTATGAAATTGTTGAAAATAATGACCATCGCATTTACCTGATGACAAGGTGGTGCATTATAAAACGAACACTGTTGCTAAACATTTGATTAATTGATAGGCCGCAAACTAACAGAAGAAAGGCGAGTTCAAATTTTTCAGACATTCTGCGAACTGCATCTGTCTGTCCAAATCTTTACCACCCTAGAACTGTTGGAGGTGCTAATACAGAATTTATTTTTCCTTTGCTTCCAGTGCTAAACATTCAGACATCAAACTTTGATTGTAACAAAGTTGGCATCTGCATCCAAAAGATGACATTTCACCATGAAATTATTTATTTATTCACTTTGGTCTCAACAGGAAAGTAGTTTGTTGTACAGTTCAGAAAATTCTGACATGTATGTTGTTACCTTCATCTATTGTGAGCACAGTCACTGCCCTACACTTCTGCCATTGCAATGCAATGTAGTTTGTTTGTTTGTTCCATCTCAAAAACATTTTCCTTTTCTCAGATTTTGATTGCATCGTGTCTTGTTGTTTTATGTCTGTATTTTTACTTATGCAGGGCTCGACAATAAGGCTTGCCCGATTGCCCGGGGCAAGTAAAGAGCATTTACATAACGTGTAAAAAGTAAAACAGATTCTAAGTAATAACAAAGGTAACTAGAAAGTACTCAGAGAGCGCAAACCTCCGCCAAGGCAGTTCAGTCCCCCATAATGTGGAGATGTTCTTTTCCAGCAAACCGACGTCTGAGAACCCAATGATAATGCCAGCATAAACCATTTAGGTAGAGATTAGTATCCAACTCAATCAATAAATCTTTATTTTTTTTAATATCCCAGATTTACATGATAATCCGGATCACCACCAAAATCTAATCGATTGGTCCTTGGGCCATTTCCCACTTATCCTGAAAATTTCATCAAAATTGGTCCATAACTTTTTGAGTTATGTTGTGGACAAACAGACAGACAGACAAACAGACAAACGCCGGCAAAAACATAACCTCCTTGGCGGAGGTAATGAGCGCGGTTCTTAAGAATGTGA
>OMMV01189216.1:0-14968 GCA_900302635.1 Chatrabus melanurus
GTTGTGGTTTTTTTTTTTTTTTTTTTTTTTTTTTTTAAAGATGCTTGTAAAAAAGATAATCTCAGATCACGGGTTGCATTTTTGCAACTTTTTTTTTTTTGCATGCATGCATGCATGCATGGTTGCCAATTTTCCCAGTGCACTGTGACTTTTTTTTTTTTTTACTATATTTGCCACTAAATCCCCAAAAATAAATATTTACAAGCAATAAAATTTGCTGTAATTTTGTAATGTAACAGAAATCAAGGTATTTAAAGGGCAATTCTTCAGTGGAATGTAATTCCGTTACAGACAAAATCCTATTCAGCGTAAATAAATGGCCATACTGGATTGTCATATGTGGTGTCGTACTGGATAGCCATGTATGATAATCCAGTATGGCCATTTATTTATGCTGGATGGGATTTCGTCTGTAACGGAATTACATTCCACTGGAGAATTGCCCATAATTACATTTCAACATGAAGTAAATTTTGTCCATTTTGTGTAAAATTCAGTGGAGCTGCTGATAAAAAAAAAGGCCTGTGGATAGTCACAATAAAGAGGGACTACAGAGAGAAATCGAACTTTCCACTGACTGCTTCAGTGTCGGCAAAATTGTCTTGTGTGACAAAACTCAGACTGCTTGTTTTATTTTGTGGTGTCTTGTCAAACACTGATGGGAAAAAGCAAATCATCACACGTGGAAAAGACTGACACCTAACTGTGTTTGAGGCGGGCTGAGCGATTTGAAGAGAAATTTTCTGCAGATTGATTTCTCCTTGAGGTTCTCAGTGTTTTGTCAAAATATTCACGGCATGGCTCTTCACACACTTCAGAGATTTGGTACATTTTTCTCAGCCGGAGTCACTGCAGTCTCACAGCAGCTATGTGACACTGCCTAATTAACCCACTTCATTTCCATGTCCTTGCGTGTAGGAGCCTAGCGGTTAGTGCGACCACTTTCAAAGCAGAAGGTTCCCGGTTCGAGGCCACCCCTGCCCATTCTCCATGTAATGTGCAGTTGCGTCAGGAAGGGCATCCGGCGTAAAACTTGTGCCAAATCTACATGCAGATCCATGTTGGAGGTGGTGTGGCAACCCCAAGTTGAAATTGGGAGAAGCAGGAAGCTATTACATTTCCATGTCCTCGCCCAAACCTTTGATTTCCATCAGGCCACACCTCCTCACTACACCACTCCCCTCTCCTTTTTATACATGAACACCTTGATTTCCCTCCATGCACCGCCGCAATTTCCTCCGCTGTGGCACACAAAGTATCACCTGATCAGTACTGACAACGTGTGATCGGATCTGTCAGATCCATTTGAGAATTGTCAGCACATGTGTGCGCGCCTCTTATTGCTTCAGTCCACGTCCTTCTGAGCCGCTCTCCTTTATTGTGATCTGTCACACGTGATAAACTCTGAAATGTTTGCAAAAAGCATTCTGACAAAAGGCATTACTTATAATGTTTAAGTCGGCTTTCAGGAAAACTTTAATAGATGTTAGCTTAGTTGTGTTAGCCTGCTAACCTGGAATGTCGCAATGGCATTACCCTTTCAAAATAAAGGTCTTCATGCCAAATTCACTCTGAGGTGGTTCATAACAGTTGCGTACTCCTGTTATTTTTCTCAATTTAACACGTTTGCGTAGTTTTGGGTGCAACTACATAACAGCGTAATTAGACTCAAATTCCATGCACTGGTAACAGCAAAAATGTAGATGAGTGGGTGAGTGAGTGAGTCCGTCCCAGCCAGCTTGTGTAGACCATAACTCAAAATCAATAAGTGCTCTTATATTATAACTAGCCAAATTAAAAGAACATATAATGACAAACCTTATTGCATCTGGTGAACTTTGATGCACCACAGCTATCAAATGAGTAACTTTGTTTTGCCCATGTAATGTCCCATAGATGTACTGCCACCTGCTGGATTATTTGTGGATGCTAGATAAATGATCAAAGATTACAAATAGCTTTGAATGAAAATTACATGTAGTTTGTCTGCCTCCTGAAGACATCATGTGCTTGTCGTCGTTCCCCGCCCAGCTAATAAGCTAGCAACCGTGGGAAGATAAATGATGCCCACTACATGGGCAAATTCTGGACAAAATATAAAACAGAATGGGATATTAAAACTGGAATTAAATGATAGATAGAATGTATGGCTGAGGATGGTGTCAAAAGGTTTTGTTGCTACTGCAAATTAGTGACAGCTGACTTTAAACCCTGCTCCAGATTGTCAATGGCATTACCCTTTCAAAATAAAGGTCTTCACGCCAAATTCACGCTAAGGTGGTTCAAAACAGTTCGACGTACTCCTGTTATTTTTCTCATATAAACATGTTTGCATAGTTTTGGGTGCAACTACATAACAGCATAATTAGACTGTCAAATTATCTGCACTGGTAACAGCAAAAATGTAGATGAGTGGGTGAGTGAGTTAGTCCATCCCAACCAGTTTGTGTAGACAACAACTTGGGCAAATTGAGAACAAAATATACAACAGAATGGGAGATTAAACCTGGAATTAAATAACAGATAGAATGTATGGCTGGGGATAGTGCCAAAATGTTTTGTTGCTACTGCAAATTAGTGATGGCTGACTCGAAAAACTGCTCCAGAATGTTTCAAAACCTGTTTTGAACATTGTTCCAGCAACCGTATCAAAAGAAAGAAAGGGGCCTCAATGCCACCAACTGATTTCAAAACAAATGCTTCGAAATGTTCCAGTTGATCTGTGCCCTCTGGTGTTGAAACATATTACAACACAATTGAATGAACTCTGATCGCACCGTTTTTGAATTTAATATTTAAGACTGCAGTCAGTGCAGGGTCTGTACATGCGCTAGCACGTACATTGCCTGTGTGTAGCGGAAACGCCAAATGCATATGAGCTGGCAGATCTGCTGCGAACAAACCGACCAAAAGGGACGAATGAAAGCAGAACCCACTTGGCAAAGGTCATAGGTTGGCTGAATTCATCTGACATTGGAACACGTGCAAAGTTGTGTGTGTGTCTGTGTGTGTGTGTGTGTGTGTGTGTGATGAGTGAACAATTGAATGCGTTATGCCTAAATGAGGTGAACTCACTCCAGCTGTTTCTTGATTTTACGTCTGAGTTTCTCCAGCTGCTCCTGGCAACACCCATATATTCTTCCCGCAGAGGAAGGCGGCGAGAAAGAGACCGTGAAAGTGTAAACAGCTTTCGAAAAATTTTTGTGCTAATCAATCAGAGGCGTCTGCTGGGTGGAAAACCTGCACCAGGTCCCTCTCCTCTCCATCCAGACTGGGATTGCTATTGCTTATGCATTTGTGCCTCTGGCATCGACACTCAGAAGCGTAGGTGGACTGACCATCATGAGTGGCCAACTGGGGCCTGAGGGCCAACAGTAAGCTGAGAGAGGGCGATGCCTTCGCCAGGGAGAGACAGAGAGACCGGAGCAGGGTGTGTGGGAGGCATTAAGTGCATCACTGCTCCAACTTTCCAAACTATTGTTTGGTCACTATTGTAAAGTACATAAAAAATTTTAAAAAATACACGAAACACTGAACCAGGACATGAAAGCGATACTGTAAAAAGCGTCTCACGTGCCTTCTGGAAAACTTAAGCCTGGATTTCATGTGATTTGTTTTTAACAATGGATTTCTCTGTGCGGCTCTACCAAGAAGATGCGACTGGTGAAGCAACAGGCAGCCCGGTCCATAAGTATCTGGACAGTGACGATATCTGTAACTAGGTTATAGTACCTGTGGGCATAAAGGCAGTAACGGCTATGGCAACCTGCCATTTGACCCCAATGAACTTGACCTACACCCAAATGATTGACCTCTGGCTGACCTTGCCAGGGCAGTTGTGAAATCCGCCTCAGTGTGTGTCACATTTGGTCGGGTTGAAAATTAGGGGTGTAACAATACATTGTGTATTGTGATAATCGCATCTTGGGTGCCTGTATTGAATCATATAGTTTGTTGAAATGAGTATAGTGATACCATGAAAAGTCAATTACTGCATGGAAGAAATAATGATCTCTTGCAGAAGAATCATAAATGATTTATAAAATATACAAATAGGAAACATATCAAGGAATGCAATGTATACTTCAGATTATTTTGTTTCTTTAAAATTAAACATTCACTACAAATTACTTTCTACATAATTAGTATGAACAGCAATATAATTATGTATCGTGATATGTATCGAATCGCGGAACTAATCTATCGTTCCACCCCTATTGAAAATCAAATGCCTTGACCTTTGCTGAGATGATTTTTTTTTTTTTTTAAATGCCAATTTCGGGGCCAACCTTCATTGACATACCAAGTTTGGTAGAAATCAGAAAAAGCACAGAGGAGGAGTAGGTCAACAAACAGACAGACAGACATGGCCTTGACCCAAATGACTGATCTTCGGCAAGTGTGAAGTTGCTGGGCAATTCTAAAACCCACCCCCCGTGTGTGTAAAGTTTGGTGTTAATCGGAGTGGGGAAAATAAAAAAACAAAAAAAAAACGAATTTTAACCTATGACCCCAATGACCTTGACCCCAATGGCTGACCTTTGAGAAATTTGATGTTACCCAGGCAATTCCAGAACCTACCTACATATACATGCCAAGTTTGGTGGACATAGAGTGTGTGTGTGTGGGGGGGGGGCTAATAAAATTGACCTTTAACCCCAGTGACATTGACATTTTGGTGGAAATTGTTCAAACACCTTGGACGAGCAGTAGAACAAAGAATAAATAAAACACACACACACACACACACACTAACACCACCACAGTCGGCAAAAGTAAACGATCAAGACGTGCCTATAGTGCAGACTGTCAGCCAGGGGCACACCATCAGGAGAGGCAAACCAAGCAAATATTTAGGGCCCCTAAATAACCACTCATATTGGCACATTTTGCAATTACAACTATAAACCCCTTAAACCATCTATGAAGGCTATGAAGGGGCCCCCTATTATAAGCTTTAAATAGCTTCCTTGGGGTGACCCTTTCACACATATTTCCTTCTACAAGAAGACATGTCTCCATTATTGTACTTTAATTGTGTTGTGAATAAATCTAAGTAAAGGCTATATCCCAGGGGTCACCAACCCTGCATGTTTTCCATTTGTTCCTGCTGCAACCACAGCTAATTAGTCAAGTTTGATGTTTTCTCGCCCCTGAGTGACTGAGCACACCTAAATTAGTTCATGAGCAGTGGGTGGAGCAGGAGCGCTGGAACACATGCAGGGCAAGTGACCAGTGAATCGCCAACAACCCAAACACCCCCCTAAGTGGGGCCCCTTTTAGCTGCCGTATAAAAGCCGCACAAAATTTCACTGAGGCTCTGCAGAAACTCTTTCGCTGTGCGTTCCCCGTGCTGACCTGCACCTGCATCTCTGAAGACTTTTACAGCACAAAAGGCTGCCAGCCCTTCGATTTGATTCACTTCCTGTAGTCACGCTCCTTCCCAAAAGTGAAGAGACGGATAAACGGACAGAGGGAAAAAAAAATAGTTTGTTCTAAACATCAAGCTCTCTGAGGAGCAGCAACTCTCTTCTGCGTTAATGGCTTTATAACATTTGTGCGAGTGGCAGACCGTATCGTCACGCACTGCTGCACTGAAAAGAGGAAAAAAAACAACACCAAAAATCCTTTAAGTCCAAACTGTGTTCCACAAGCTATGCAGGGTGACGCTCATCGCCAACCTTTCCCTCGCTTCCTTGGAGACACTGTATGCTGTGATACTCTGGGGTTCAGGTACTGGAAAAACTAAATTTTATCCCATATTTTAGAGGGAAACAAGATATCTGAACGAATTCCCATGAAGCAGGTAGCAATGTTTTATAAGCATATTAGTCAATACAACATGAAGCACTGACAAAGTACTAATGAGTTTGGGACGTAGCATCTTCCAACATGTTATGTAGTAGCGGTTTCTTAAAAAGCCTGATCCAGATTCATCTTGTGCACAGCGCTCCAGATCTGTGCTGAGAAGCATAGGCGGCTCTACATTGGGCCTGGATGGGGCTGTAGACCCCCCCAAGAATTTCAGTAGCCCCGATCAGAAAAATGTACATTTGCTATTCAACGTCCAGTGTTTTCAGCCACAGTTTCTCACCGCTACCATGATTCTCTAACTGATCCAGTCCTACAGCACTCACACAGTTTCCATAGCACCCACGAGATATTGTTTCTGCACTGGACTGGGATCAACTAAGCAGGACACACAGACAGTGTGTTATGCGAGTAGTGTGAACTTGCATTTTTGAGGTGGAAGAGGGCATGAGGGGCTCGATGGCCGTCTTTGCCTGGGAACCCCCAGAGTCTCGGATCGCCACTGCTTTCAGCTGTAATTCAAGGCGTTTACCAAAAATATTGCATTAACCATTTAAGAATTACAGCTATTTTTATACATAATACCTCCATTTTCAGAGGCCATAAGTAATTGGACAAACTAAATATTAGGATTATTGTTAATACAAATCACTTTTACAGACAATTTTCTTCAGGAGTGGGACTACCAATATGTAGACCTGGGTTTGATTCCCAGTCACGCTACCCATCTGTGTTTAATCTTCCTGACAGCAGACTAAATCTGAAGCAGAACTACTGTAAGTGAAATCCTCCAAAGAAGAGACATTACATTAAGATGAGTGATTGTTCCTTTCTCATAAGAATTTAACAGCCACCAATTAAAGGAAATATTGTTCCTCTGACATTAAGGTGGATTTAGCGTAATGAATTTTGGATGTGGATGAACGCTGCATTCTTGAAGCCTGGAGTCAGGACAGTTATTGCCACTCGCGCTGCTTGCTTTTGTGTTTCTGCACAATAATACAGCTGAATGATTATTAATTATTCATTTGTAATAACCAACAATAAACAATAAAAGACGCTATGTAAAATATGCATGCCTGCTTTGGAAATTACAACCGCTAATGTATTCATCACAATTTTAGCAAGATCTGGATCTTGCTAAAATGGATCTTGCTGAATGAATACATTAGCGATAAACTTATGCATCCATTGGTGGGACATGGCTATTTTTTTTAACAGATACACTCTTACAAACATAACATTCATGTTGAACATCCCTTCACGTCTATTCTTAACTTTGCTTCCAATCATCTGAAAGCTCCTGATGCTCAATGTCAAATGAAAGACAATTTAATTGTGGTGGGGGGGGCGCAAAAGGAATTAACTTTACAAGCATTTGTCCAAAAATGATTTCTCCATGTATCAGCAGATGATGTTGATGATTCCACATCATATCATTGTTTTCTCATTAATGCATTCTCTACTTTCTCCAAAAGAAAAAGTCTATATTGACAACCTCTTCTGCAGATTACTAGAAAACACAAAAGGATGTGGGTCTTAATTTTCTGAATGCAATTTTGCACATGACCACAACAAATTAAATTCCTTTTGCTCCCTTTTATTTGTAACAGAAATATTGGAGCTGGATATCTCAAAACCAGGCCAAAATAAAACCAAAAGGCATCTGCACAGCAATGCAGGGATAACTAAGAACATTTCTATTTTTTAAGTTGCAAATAAACAGTATATGAAATATTAAACAATAAATCAGTAATTTTACTTATCTGTTCACATAATCGTATTGTAACAAAATTTGTATGTCACAGTTCTAAACTCAATTGCACTTAAATTACTCTGTTTCATACAACAAACATGGAACTATTCAATGTTAAACATCTATAAAAGGCCACAGTGATGAAAGATGAGCAGCAGTGGCTTTGGTGGCCACCAGACCCCGGGGGTGGAAATAAAAGAAACTGACAAACAAGCTATTTTCAAGTGACATGTAACATCAAAGCCACACATATGTTGAGACAGACAGAGAGAGAACGAAGAAGTGTCTGCTTTGGCTGCATTCATACAAAATCCTTTCCGCTGGGTTGTGTGGACTTGTGACTGTTATTTGAGTTTTAGAGTGTAACTGCTATGAAGCAATTAGAAATATAAAGGTTTATTTCTCAGATTTACCACATTTGTGTGTGACAATAGTTCTCCCTCTCTCTCACGGGCCCCATTCACTCCGTACCTCACTCAACCACCTCCCTCGCGTTCTTTTTCTTTCATGGCTGAATTCAAACCCTGTTTCCATAGGGCTATGTGGCAGTACGAGGTGTTATTTGAGTTTTAGAATCAGAAAATAACAGTTTACTTCTCTAATTAAAGCCCAGTTCTCACATTCACAGATATGTACGGTTGGTTCACAGATAGAATATCAGAATAACTGTGACCTGTCATTGTGCTGTGGTCTTGTTTTACTATAATTTTTACTATAACTGTGGCAGAAATTTCAAGAAATTTGGAAATTCCTTTTTTTTTCCCCATCACAAACTTGCATTTCTCTGGACCTCGTAACATTGTAGTACATGCCAAGACATCACAGGGAGGTTTTCTTGAAGCTCTATAAGGTCGTGTTAAAGTTATACTATGGGCATGCTTCGTTTGTTTATGCACACATCATATTGTAAAAGTCTGGTGTGATATGTCATCAAACCATGCACAAGATCACATTCATGGGCAACCGTAATCTTGTCACACTGGTTTGTCATATAGACCGTGACCTCCCAAGACGCATATCTATGAAAGTGAGAACAGGGCTTTAGGACATTTCTGTGCTGAAACAGTCTCTCTCGCTGACAACTACACCTGCTCAAAATCCATCAGCCATCCAGCATCCATGAAGCAGGTGGCAGGCAGGTCTGTGGGATATTACAAAGGCAAAACAAAGTTGGCTTTTTTATTCATCTGGTGCATCAAAGTTCACCAGATTTCATCAGTTTGTCCTCTTTATAGGTCCTTTTAATTTGGAGTCATACAAGATTATAGCATTTTGTCTCAGTTTTCTTCATAAACTGGAAAATATGAACTCATTCATTTATCCATCTATTCACTCACTGCATTTTACAGGGTGCCTGCCTAGGCTTTTCCAAAGGGAAAAAAGAAAAAAATTGGCTTATATTGTATGCAAATATGAAGAGCACTTGATTATACTCCTGTGCAAGTAACGTTTCATTCATATATTAACATCTGTACTGGGTTTTCTGTCTCTAGTTCATATTTGTATTGGCATACTGTATTCCTCTTTAAAGAAAGCTTAACAGTTTTCTCTGATGCTGAGATTACACGTTTCTTTGCTGTGAGGCACCCATTTTTTTATTAATTTTTTTTTTTTAATCGTGCAACTGCAAAAACACAGTCAGCTCTGATACATTCCTATGGCATTCTATCTAATTTGCTTCCTTTCCTCTTTAAGACTATTTGTCAGTGCCAACTCCCCCTCACACACAGCAGCACAGCCTTAGTCTTTTGTGGAATTGGCTGCTGTCACTGGTACATTGGATTCTGCTTTTTCCATCTTTTTTCATAGCACAGCCTTTTGGTTTCAATGGAGTCTGTGCATACACACAAAAAAAAGCCACAAAAGTAGCATTTTTCTGAGTGAAAGGAAGAAATTCACTTGATTTTGGATAAAGCCAAGTGTGACTGAATAGGCAGGAGTTCAACATGTGACTCAAGGACACTTGAGCAGCAGCAGGGATTATTTGAAAGTGATGGACACACAGCGGGACCCTCGCTAATGCAGCAGCGTCTCTATCCCACACTCTCCAGTGTATCCAGGTGGAGCCTCCTCATACCCTGCTGCTTCCCCGTCTTTCTAAAATGCCCTTTCTCTCCCTTCCAATCTACGTGTGACAAATTAAGGGAACAACCTGAATAGACAAGTGGAGTCGAGATGCATAATGCGTGCAGATGCTTCCACACAGGTGGACGACAAGACATAAATAAACAATTAACAGCCCACCCTGCTGTGGTTCGGGCTCACGTGTGTCTTTGAGAAGAGTCAGTGCGAATCAACAGGGCTCACTGATTGGTAGTATGAAATTTATATGTTGTAGTATATAGGATTCAGTTCCAGCTACTTGCTGCTCAGTGACCGGAAGTCTGGCTTCACACCCAAGAAGTCAACCATCGACCGCATTGTAGCACTGAGAGTACTCAAAGAACACAAGCGTGAATATCGGCAGTGCTTCTTTGCAGCCCATCTTGATTTTCGCAAAGCATTTGATTCATTTAATTGGACTGCTCTCTGGGACACCAGAGAATTCATGGGATCCCCAAGAAGGTGCTGGACACCATAGCCAGCTTATACACAGATACTGTGAGTGCTGTACGGAGCGGAGGCAGAGACTGAGTTTTTGCTAGTGAGAACTGGTGTTCATCAGGGATGTGTTCTGGCTCTTACACTGTTCAGTGCTTGCATTGACTGGTCGTTGGGTAGGGTTGTGAAAACCAGTGACTTAGGTGCTTTTGTTGGCGAGGACAGGTTTACTGGCCTTGACTTCACAGACGATGCTGTGGTCTTTGCGGAATCAATCGATACCCTGATTGCAGCACTTGAGAAGCTGAGTGAGGAATCGGAGTGTCTGGGTTTGCGACTGTGCTGGATCAAGAAAAAGGTCCAGGCTTTTAATGATTTCCTGGACTCAGCCATCAGAATTGTATCTGTATGTGGTGAAAGTATTGAACTTGTAGAGGCATTCACTTATCTTGACAGTGACATTCATGTCTTTGGGTCCTCGGCCTTTGAGATCAAGAGATGCCTAGGAAGAATTTATGGAGTCATGAGGTCCCTGGACAGAGGTGCTTGGTGATGCTGATATCTTTGCAGGACAATGAAGGTCCATGTCTTTAGGGTCCTGGTGCTACCTGTCTTCCTGTATGGCTGTGAGACTTGGACACTAACCAGTGACCTAAGACAACGACTGGATGTCTTTGGTACCAGGTCTCTTCAGAGGATCCTTGTGTCCTGCTGGAATGACTTTGTATCAAACGAGCAGTTACTTAGGGAGACTAAGATGAGGAGTATCACTTGCATTGTGAGAGAGCGTCAGCTTTGAAATTTTGGCGTGTTTCGCTATGGACGATCCAGCACATAGGTGGCTGAGTGTTGAGGACTCCAGTGGATGGAGAAGGCCAAGGAAGCCAAGGTGCTGCAGCCATGCTTCACCTGGCTGCAGCAGATAGATGGTCATTTTAAAGATGTGGGGATGGACTGGTTGTCTGCCTGGGTGGTTGCCATCCAGGACCCAAGGCAGTTCCGTGGTGTTATGGATGTAGCAAAGTGCAGCACCAGCGCATGCTCTCAGACTTGACTTGTATATACAATAACGTCTCAACTCAATCGAACACCAATTGTAGATGTTGCACTAACATGTTAGACAGTAGGCGCCAACACCACTGTGAAAACACTAAATTGGGTTATTGAAAAATGGTGTTCATCCTCTATTAGCTATAGAAGAAAAAGTAGTAAATCCTATACAGGAATTGAGGCCTGTTGGTGCCGGTGCTTATCCCTCGATTCCATAGTGTGACTTCCCCTGGACGGGACACCAGCAACCTGCTTTGGCAGGTTACTTCCCTTGCCAAGGACGGTACCCATTTACAGCTGGGCCAACTGGGATGATGCAGATGCAGTCTCTTGTCCAAGGACACAGACAGGTAGCATGACCATGAATCAAACCCACGTCTACATGTTGGCAGCCAATCTCCATACCCCACTGAGCTACCTGCTCTACTTGCTTACAGCACCTGGTGTTCCAAAGGAATCTTACAACCAAGTATTTATCAGGCCCTACTTTGGTTCACTTCTAAAATCAGACAGGATCAGGTGTGCTCAGAGTTGCACGGCTGTAGATGGTCAGGCACTTAGACTCTAGCTTTACTAAGACGGGTAATGTACGTAAGTGCTGTGCAGAGTGGAGACACAGTCTCTGACTTGTTCACAGTGATTTCTGGTGACCACCAGGGATGTGTTCAAGCCCCGCTCTGTTTAATGTTTGCATAAGTTGGGTGTTGGGTAAGGTAGTGGACTCCAGCAACTTGGGTGCATTTGTTGCCACGGAAAGGTTGACCAACCTTGACTTTGCGGACGATGCTGTGGTCTTTGTGGATTCAATGATATCCTGGTCAAAGCTGAATGAGGAGATGGGGCATCTAGGCTTGGGACTGTCCTGGCTCAAGATCATTATCCAGGCTTTCAATGACTCCTTGAACCTAGAATTATGTCTGTATGTGGGTAGAGCATCAAACGAGACAAACTTGCTTTCCTCAGCAGTGACATTCATGTTTCTTGGAGTTCAGTGTACGACATTGCAAGACATCTGTTTAGATCTTCTGAAGTCAGGAAGCACCCGGACAGAGGTCTACAGTGATCCTGATACCCTTGTCAGCGGATTAATACTCAAGTCCTGGTGCTTCAGGTCTTACTGTATGGTTGTAAAACCTTGATGCTAAGAGCTAAGACAGTGACTAGATGTCTTCTGTATTAGGTCTCTCAAGAAAGTCCTCCCAAAGGATAGGAATGAATATGCATCAAATGAGCGGTTACTTTGGGAGACCCAGGTGATGCCTATTACACTATGTGGGATCATCGCCTGCAACATTACAGTTATCCAGCATGTTTTTCTGAATATGATCCAGCACGTAGGCGTCTCGTTCCTTATGGGCTCCAGCAAGTGGATCAAGTCAAGGGTACATTCACATGACGTTAGATAGATGGCTCCTTTTAAGGATGAACCACAGGTCTGCCTGGATGGTGGCCAGTTGGGCCCCAAAGCAATTTTGTGAGTTGGTGGATACTGCAACCTGCAAACATTAATGCATGCTCCCAAACATGATCTGACCCCTAAAATTGATTCCAAAACACTCAAGCTCCCAGTGACCTGGCTGAACATAGCACACCCACTCACTGCATGCTTCTTTTTTTTTTTTCTTCTTTTAAATTGAATACATGGCACAGGTGATAGTAGAAAAAGAGCTGTCTTGGAGCATGCGCTGATGCTGCGGGTGCCCGTGTATATATACAGCATACTGCTATTTTTTTCCTTTTTGCAAATGACAAACTATCTTCAGGATGCAATCTAAACAACACAGACCAAGATTTTTTCACTTTTTCATCAAGTCCAAATTCAAAAAGGAAAATACAGTTTTAAAAATGGAATACTAAATCAATTAACCATCTTGGAGTGGTCGCAACCTTAAAAAATGAAGGCTGTGATAATTGCTTGAGGCTGAGTGCAATGTAATTAACAAAAACATTCAAAAAGATATCATGAAGTGGTTCACATTAACACTCCACTGCAAGAATTTAATTGATAAAAAAAAAAATGAATGTGTTGCCACAGTTTTGCAGTTAATTCAGTCACTCACACACGGTGGACTGGAGTCCCATCCAATCGGAGTCGTAGAATCTCACCCGCTTCACACTACAGAATCCGGGGACAAGCACCGGCACCAAGAGGCCTCAGAACCCAGATAGAACTTATTGCTTCTTCTACAGGTACAGCTGGAAATTCAAATCCAAGGCAAGTGGTGACATAAAAGATTAAACTGTGCTGCTGGGCAAAAAGAAGGAAAGTGTGTCATTGCCTGATTAAAAAGGCCCCATTTCAGAGCTCAGAGTAGTGTAGGTAACCTGGATGTTGGTTTTGTCCACATTACCAGGTTAGAAAGTAACTGAAACAAAGGTGGAGCCACTTCCACATCAGGCATCACAGGACACTAGTCAATATTAGAAAAGTAAAACTACAATTACTAAGCAAAGACTGGAGATTTGGCTTCGCATACTGTCGTAAGTGAAGCTTAAAAACACAGAGAAGCCGCCTAAATTTGTTTACCGTTCATAATTGAATTAAGAATTGTGTGCAGTGTAAGCATTTATATTCTGTGCAGATTACTTTAAACTACTTTTGTCTGATTTTAACAGTGGCAAACAAGAGATATAACAACTATTTGTACACTAATTGAGGGTGAAGAAATTCCATTTTTGAAAGAATTGGAAATTCAATAGATCTTACAAATAGTGGGGTTTTTTTTGTTTGTTTGTTTTTAGATCCTTTCAAATCAGGATTTACTACAAAAAGAAGGGCTTTCCAAAGTGGTTCATATTGTGATTGATGTCCTGCTTAAGCGTACAAACAGACTTATTTGAGACATAATTTAAAATGTATCAAGGCCTGCAGAATTGCAAAAATAGTAATATTGCATTTCGCACATCAAAAACAAAATGGGAATATGAGCTGAATGTTAATATTTCTGAGTATGAGTGGCACACTATGTGCACAACACAACCGCCAATTCTAGAAAACATTTTGCTTCAACAAATTTAATTTGGTTTTTATTACACCCCATATTAAAACTAAATTAATCAAACCAAAAGTATAATTTGGGAGACGGTATAAATCAGTTTTCACTCACATTTGGAATTGTAAATATTTTAAACTCTTCTGGGACATTTGTTTGATATTAGAGATTATTGCATTTGGCGTCATCTAATACTACAAAACACCAGCTTGCTTATATTCTTAGAAGATGTACTATAAGATAGTCAGGTCTGCATCGGCTCTCACGCCATCTGAAGGAACACCTTTGGGTCCTGACTGGTAATCACCCAGGCAGACCTGTGGACATCCTTCTCTCTAAAAAGTACCTCTATAAAATTCCACTTGCTGTTTGTGAGCATATCGCTGAAAACAAGTATAAAGGAAACCTCTTCTGAACTGTAACAATGAAAGGACATTGTTGGCAAGATTTTTGCTATGGAGAAACTTGCATTTACCCTGGGGATAAAAAAAAGAAAAAAAAGATGAAGGCTTCAAAAAAACAAATAAAAATAAGAAATAGACCTCCTGCATCACACACACAAGAACACCATCATCTCACAGTCAAAACATGAAATTCCTTATTCATCCTTGTTTTGTGTGTGTGTATATATATATATATATATATATATATATATATATATATAAAATCATGTAATCATCATGATTTGGTACAAAAGCAGTATCCATCGAAAGGCTAATAAGCCTTTGAGGAGCAAAGATGGGCAGAGGATTCTAGTTTGTCAACAAATGCGAGAGAAAATTATTGAAATGTTTAAAAACAATGTTCCTCAAATAAA
>OMMV01189219.1:0-10124 GCA_900302635.1 Chatrabus melanurus
CATAAAGCAACCAAACTCGATAAGAACCACACATAGTACTCAGTCAGCTGTGTTTTATTAAGTTAGACAGCGGGTTATTAATGTATATAATTAAAAGGCACAGTTAAGATTGATTTGTCTCGTGCAGAAGTGGAATTCTCTCGTCGCGATGTCTCAATTGTCACGTATGAATATTGTCCGCGTGTTGCATGACACTCACGCAAATGTCTGGCAATGTTCCCAGTGTCTTTCATCCATTCATTTAGTCGTCCATGTGTTCATTCGTGGCGCACAAATCTCACTCCACACTCCCGCAAATGACGGCCGGCATCCAGTGAATCCCGCCTGGCACTCGCTCGACATCCAGGCGCATCTTTGGGACGAATATCACTGCGTGCTCCCACACATGACAAGCGAATGCCGCGTGCGTGTCAAGCGTCATGCAAGGGCCATCCGCGATCGTTTTGCTCTTCCACGTCAGTGTGAGTGCAAGGTGCGACTCGGCCAAAATCCGCATTTTTTACCGCAATGTCGCGGCTCCATCAGGTCACGACCATGCCACGACAGTCGCAGCTCAGTGTGATAGGCCCTTTCATGCTGTGACTCATGTTGTATGACTGCAGATTTAATTCCACAGATATTTCAGATAGTCTTGAAATATTGGTGCAAGCTGATTTTCTGCCTATGAGCTGAGGCTTATCAGGACAAAAAAACAGGGGAAAAAAAGCTTCCAATTATTTCACACGATGCATCGCAGACAATCGGAAGATCAAAGACGGTCCGGTGAGTCCAGTCCGCTGGCCACACAGGAGGTAAACTGTGCCTTCTGATCTTGAAGCTGGTTATTTCCAGATCACTAGTGTGGAAGATGTGTTTGTGAGAATGGTGCAGTTCTCGCTGGCTCGCTATTGGTCAGTTTTGTCCTTGATGGTGTGGAGATGTGTACACAGTCTGCTCTCATAATGTGAGGGCGACGTGACCCAGCAAGAGGAAATAATGAACAGCTCGTTTTCCAAAAGCAGTGAATGTTTTGCAGTGCTGCGGTTTGTTTTTTGCACAATAATTCAAAAAGAACAGGCTGCAGTTTGATGGAAACGAGCCAAAAATGAGGGAATTACATTTTTTGAGGCAGATCCAAATATCTACATCTTTTTCAAAACTCTTTCCTCATATTTCAAGACTCATGGCATCAAGAAGATGTATTCTGAGGACAGAATTCCAGCTTGAATCTCATTTTGCTTTGTGATGTCACAGAGACCTGTCGACCACAGTTTAAAAAGCTTCCTCTCTAAGTTGACAGTTGGTCTTTATTACCGTTTGCATCTGTTTTTGTCTTTATACAGTGAGAAAGGGAACCTGATGTGGACTATTTCCTTGACAGGTTTAGTTGTGATCCATTCAGTTTTTACTACAATAAAGACCTACAACCTGCCAGGCCATGCTTCACCAATACTACCAATTACTCCTGACGTCCACTGGATGAATGCTGCGTTGGTTGGACTGAAGTAAATGTACTTATAAAAGGCTGGGTTGAAAGGACACCGTAATGGACATGGTTATTTTCAGTTCCACTCATGACAGGTGGTGACACTTACGTACAAGAAGTGACTTTTGCAGCCGATGTGAATAAAAATCTAATTAGCTGCTTTGTTACATGACAGCAAAACCACTACTGAGTTAGTAAAGTTCCACCACAGCCATTATATTGATCAACATTTCTGCGTGACCACTGCAATGTGGTGTAGAGACCTTAGAGACTGTAGATACGCTGGACAAACCCTCTGTGACGTCACCCGTAGGTTTTCTGAAGAGCAGGCTAGCTCCACTTCCCAAACAAGCAAAAAAAAAAAACTATGGCTAACAGGCTAACTGGCTCGGGTTTTGATTAAGGGATATTTTTTGTGGATGCAACAGTGGCCAGCAGGAGGTGCTGTGCAGTGAAGTAAACCTCACTCCCCGATGCCAAGAAAAGATGTTCTATCGACAGATGCGAGGTTTTAGCCTCGTGGTAATAGCCCCTGCCTCCCATGCCGGTGACTGTGAGTTCGAGCCCAGTGAGGGAGACGCGGCGCAGGTCACATGGACTGGGCGGTGGTTTTTCATAATGGATGGTATTAAACTGTATGTCCGGCATATTGCCTTCCTAACCGTCGCACCATCAGTGGCCCTAATGTGACCAAGCTACCTGCTAACCTGGTGCTAACATGTAAATTACATGTAAAAAAACAGTAAAATGTCACTCAGCGGAAATACTGGAGCACAAACGTCTTTGCAGCAAGCCTTATTATCTCAGATATCTGCAATAAAATGCTCAGAAAAACAAAGAGTCATACAGCTGTCATGAAGAGGGAAACTAGCAAAAGAGACCAAAACCATTTTTTGTATCGGGCTTTAAACATGTTCTTGTGCTCTGAAGAGGAGAATTTAAAATGGGCTTCTACAGATTGACTCACTTTTGGAGTCCGCCTCAAGTGGCCATTCAATGAATTGCAGGTTTTGGCACTTCCGCGTTGGCTTCTTTTAAGAACACGGGAGGTCAGGGCCTTGGTAGTGACCATGTGATGATGTAGTGACGACAGGTTTTTATTGCAGTAGGTAGGAGGAACACCTGATAGGATCAATAAATGGAATAGTTTTGACTGTGACCTTTACTTTGGAGACCACTCATTCAACAAACAAGGTCAACGTCCATTGGATACTATATGGCATATGTTACCCCATAATGTGATAACTAAGCATAACAGATGGTGCAAACGATTCCTTTTTTAAACCCTATTAGCTCAACCAATAATTTGCATCACTTTTTACCAAAATTGGAGCAACTTTAACTTTTGACCTTTGTCACCATTTTTCCTATTTTTGTCCCATAACTCCATAACATTCAGTCACAGATCATCCAATCTATACCTTTTTAGAATCTTTATGATCAGACAAATAATATGGTATATTTTCAATATGATTGGAGGATTTTTAAATGTCCGGATGCCATCTTGGAAAATATGGCCGCCTTCTTGGATTTTCAAATGGCCAGTCAGGTAGATTTGAAGAGTGACCTATACAGAATATTTGTGCCAAATGTCATGCTTGCATCACAATTTGAACAATTCTTATGATATGTGCAATAATCTGCTGCACTAAGCTGCAGGCCATGCCATTTGATGCCGCTTTGTGATCTCGATGATCTGGGGTCCGTGTTTGTGTTTCCGTGCTGGAAATCTGAAAAATTACACTCCATTTGCCAGTCATTTTGCATGCCGGTCATGCAAGCAGTTGTAGCACTTGACTACACAGCAAATGTTCAACATTGTAATGACCTTTTAGCTATTTTTTTGGTTTGATAACTTCACTTAACAGCAATAATGTCTCCTTGGCTCTAATGCAATCTCTTCTTGTCCTGCACTCCCAGCATGCTTTGCTTTGATGACGACACGATCCTGCTCTCTATCGTTGGCTTCAGCCTTCGGCATGATTACAGTGACATCCTCATATTCACCAATCAAAACTCCGTCCTTGACGTTCCCCTTTGCAAGAGACAAGTGGAATCCCCAATAGGTGTGAAGGACTGATGTACCATCTGAAATCATGTGATGTCGAGTGCTCTGACCAAATGTTACCAATCAGGAATGATTGATTGCATGCATGCACTAATAAAAAAGTTGGTTAAAATTGTGATTCATGCTCAAATGAGACGTTGACATTGTGTATTCAGTTGTCCTTCCGTCGCACAGAAAGTGTTTCAGTTTGTCAGTCTTTTTTTGCACCTTTTGTACTCAGTGCAGAGGCCATCTGGTTTGACTTTTCTAACAAAACTGAGTCTCGTCTGCTGGAGGAGTTTTTCCTCGCCACTGTCACCGCTGTGCCTGCACATGGCTCTTTGTGTGCAGCGCTTTGAGATGATTTCTGTTGTGGTTTGGCGTGATATACATGAATTGGATTTAATTGGATTTCCATAATGTAAAATATTTTCTGAGTCACTCTTCTGGTCCGTAATACGTGTTCCTATTGTTCATGGCATTTACTCTGGCTGGTCTACACGTCTAGAATTCAGGCGTGCCTTCAAGTGCCGAAGCAGATTTGTTCAAACAGCACGACCATTTGTGCCGACGATGATGTGATGGGAAGCAACTGGGCGGTGAACCAGAAAGAATTTCTACTTAAATCAGTTTTAAACCTCGACTTCTCTGCCGACCTTTTTTTTTGTTGTGCCATTACATTGTTGTGTACAATGTTGTGATAATTGTTGCTCGCAATGTCACAGAACTCTGCCAATAAGCTGGTCTCCATTAAGCTTCCTTTGCTGATTGGATGGAAAAAACAAAAACATCTTAAGAACCTGGTCCAAAGGTGTTTACAGTTTTGGTCTAAATTTGCTCTAACCACCAACAGTCGCAGTGAAATTGTTTGGGCTCAGGATTCTCATTATGCTGGATTATGGGGCTCAAGTAGTTTGAAGTGAGTGTGGAATGAGGACCATCTGAAACTTTTAACCATCACTGCTGCTCAGTTATTTGGCCTCAAGCTGCACAAACTCACTGCATAGTGTAAAGACAAAAACTGACACATGCAAGCGAATATCGGACATTACTTTCATTTTAAGAGGAACGTCTTATTCAGATATCTTTGAATATGTCCTTGACTGATTGTATCTCCTGTGCATTCATTTCTGTGTGTAAAGCTTTCTGCCGAAACACTTTGAGAACACGGCTGGGAAATAAAACAGGAGAGAGAGTTTGCTGACTGGATGTAGGTCAGTTTGTGCGTCTTAGCAGTACTACTTCTGTTTTGACCAAACAATTCCGATTTACTCAAGGAGGCAAAATAGTTGTAATTTGTATTTAACGTGAATTTTATATTGATGTTTAATTCATTGGCTGCCAATGACGTCTATAGACATCGATTACGTTTTTCAACGGGGCGGGCTGGGGAACGATCTGGCGGAGCTTGTCGCTAAATATCAGATCACAGATTTCAAAGATAACTTGGGCGTTTCAGCCTGTATTGAAATTGTATGAAAATGGCTGGCAGCCAATGAGTTAATTACAAACGCTCCTCAGTTTGCTGATCTTTGAGGCGACAGGTCACACGACTCACTAAGATATGATTTTTCACTCTATACTTCTAAGAGAAAATACGACTTAATTATCAAAACGCCGTGACTGTTGGCAGGATGATCCTGTCAATAAGGATTTTTTTATTTTATTTTTTGCACTATTAACAGAATCACTTTAATTGTTGGCAACCAAACAGAAGCCAAGAAATGCAACCAATCAGTGCACACCTTGCTTGCTTGTGTGTTGTATTCTGCCTGGCCACATTTTGTGTTAAATTGTCACTCACTTTTTGCATGCAGGCCTTTAAAATGATTTTTATGGAGGTTTTTTGGCCATTTTCAGCCATAAATGTTTATTTTGGGCTCCTCTGCCATGATATTAAGGCCATATGACCTGAAACATGATATGGGGGTAGCTTGGAAATACATGCTTGGGCATTTTTGGCTGTTTTGGCAGGAAATCCCATATGTATGGGAAGCTCTGATTGGCTGATACTGTTCCTGTCGATAAGGATTTATTTTTTATTTTTGCAATATTAACAGAATCATCCTGTCAATAGCTTCCACCATATCAAAAATATTCAACAGGTTCCAGACTAAAATCTTTGACTATGTCTTGCAAATTAAAAGCACCTCAGGTATTTAAATTATATGATGTAATGTATATGATATAATTAGATATTGTTCTTCCCCCCCAGGGCAGAGAGGAAATCATTTTGTCATGTTCATGGTAACATCTGTAGAAATGTAGCAGGCGGTCTGAACATGAAGTCACATGGACTGACAGGTCAGTCATCCAGTCGACAGTTTTTGTCATCCTGCTTCATCAGCATTACATGGACCCACAGAGGGAAATTCAAACTAGGTTTATTGTGACTGACAGCAGGTCAGGATCAACTTCACTGCCTGTTTGTCTTGAAATGTGTCGTTATAGGCAGAATCACTTTGAACTTCCTCTGGACGTCTTATGTCACAAATACTAACAGATAGCCAGAGGCCAGACGTCTTGTATCATGTTAGTGTCGTTATAATATTATTGGGCGAGTGGCAGTGAGCCCTTACTAGTATGTTGAATGGGGAATTTGTATGGATGTATGTTTGTTTGCACGTTTGTCACCTGCTTGCTAGCCATGGCGTTTCGATAATCAAGTCGTATTTTCTCTTATGTCACATGGCTCACTAAGAGAATATGATTTTTCACTCTATATTTCTGTCGCCTCAAAGATCAGCAAACTGAGGAGCGTTTGTGATTAAATATCAATATAAAATTTACGTTAAATACAAATGACAATTTCTTCGCACCACAGAAAAACGTCTATCGTCTCACATTGTGCTCCATGCTTTCGCCGTGTTGCATTCCATTTTGAAAAATGTTCATTTTGTTGTGATATTCCAGCAGCAGTCAGTGTGTGTGACTCGTGTCAAACTTACTTAAGACCTCCGCTGACATCACAGCAGTTTCAGCAGTGCTCCGTTTAAGTCTTCAATGACATCGATTTAAAAACATAAAAAAATTTTCACATGGTTTAAACTGTAACCACTGTGAAGCATTGAGAAATTATCAGTATATTTCACTGAAAAAGTGTCCCCCCCCCCTCCCCCCGGTCACTTTTGGCCCTCCAGCAAAAAGCATTGGAGGTGTGGCCTTGAGTGGACAGAGTGTCAGGGTTAGTTTTAACTCTTTAAATTCCACTTTAAATGTGTTTATATGTTTGACTTTTTTGGGGGTTTTCCATTCAATGACATTGAAAACTGAAGTTATATTTAAAGTAAATCCACTGTTAAAATGCATTTTTTTTTTAATAAATGTAGTATGTTTCAAAAGACTATTTTTTTTTGCATGTGATGTAATCACTACAGCTTTACCTGCACATATGCATCACTCCAGCCCTTAATGCCGTACATTTTTCTAGTTATGAACATAACATTACGATGCAGGGTGGGCGGGGACAATAGTTCCTTTAACAGTGTTTTTGTCCAGTTTTACTTTTTCAAAAAATGGGATCCATGAAAATTCATGAAGTAGGACACAAACATATGATGTATAATAATCAGGAAATACTGCATTCCTTCGTTTAAATGCACAGACCCTAATTAGCGCACATGGGGTCTTTGTGGGGCCTCGGGGGGGGGGGAGCTGGTGCTATTTCCAGCATCTGGGATCAAAACACAGCACTCTGATTGTCCGGATTTGCACCATTCACAGCAATAGTTGGCATCAAAAAATAATCTTAACGGACAGAAACCTTCCTTTTGCGATGAGTTCCTCGGCAATCGCTGAGTTGATGTCGTAAATCTTCAGGGTTTCTTTGCACGGATGAAGCCTCGCTTCCTTGAAACCTGTGTCAAAACGAGGCCCGCAAGCACATCCCAGAAAACGTGCGCAGAAAAGAATGATTTCTAAGTACCCTATGTTCATTAAAAACAATTTATTTAGCGCACAGTGCGCTGAAAGGAAGGAGTACGGTACGTCACTAATACATCTTACCATGATTATCCAGTGATCGTGCCATATCATACCCTTTTTCCTTATGAGCTGCTTGGATGGTTACAGAAATTCAATTTTAGGATATCGTTTGTACAACTTAGCTTTTGCACCAATAACAAACCAGAATTCACTTTTTTGTTTGTTTAATTTTTGGTCCAAACCAGATTACAAATGACAACCAAAAGGACAAATGCACCAGAGTTTGAAACATGTGACAGTGTCAGGCATGAAAACATCCTTTTTCACCTGTTCATGTTTATACTCTTTGTTGTCTGCAGTCCCCTGGCCCTCACTCATCTTTGCACGTTGGTGCATCATTACTCACACCTGCTCTGTGTCTGTCGTCAAGGACGTTGGTAAAATACTCTCCACTTCCTGCACTGTTCTGCTGGTGTAATTTTAAAATCCTTTCTGTGTTGGTTCACATATCATACGACCAACTATTGTTCATTAAGAGTCCGAGTGGATCATTCACTAACCAAAGGGTCATGGGGTCAAATCCCACCTTGTCCTCTCCGTGAGCATCTTGTTGAGACTCGAATTGCTCAATCCGAAAAACTTTAATCAGCAGGTGTTCCCCAGCCATGTGGAAATCTCTCCACGTTGTTGATGGGAAGATTCTCCCTCTGACCACCGAGAAGCACTGACCCAGCTTTAAACCAAACTATAGTGTGGACAGGACATCACATCTCATTGGGATCTGGCAGCGCATAACTACATCTCGCACAGCTAAACTGACACATGTTTTTTTTGTAACTGTGTCTGCCAGCTTTATTGTGTTCAGACTATTTGTTTGCCACCGGCTTTACTTTCAAAGAACAATAAACTAAATTCATCACGCCACATAGTCGCGAGGAGCCACAATTTTAGCTCAAACCACCTGAGCAGTTTAGAGCCACGTCCTCTCCAAAGGAAGGAGTTTGCAGTAAACACTGAACTTCAAAAAAAAAAAAAGGGGGGGGGTAGAAAAAAATGATTCATCTTTAGACTTTACACAAAAACCATTAGGTTTTAATGCAAAAGCACAATCATAGTTATAAATAGTAATGCATATGTCTCAAAAACTGGGACACACTATAATGATTCATATCAACAGCATTTGAAGAGTTGTGATGCAAAACCCACGACGTCCAAAATGACAAATTTTTAGTTGAGGCCAAAATGCACGTGGCTGCTTTGGTAACTATCAGTGTGCAAAATATTAAATAATTTGAGCAAACCATTTTCATTTTATTGATGGAAATCTGTACATTTTCTAATGTGTTTTCCTTTAAATTCCCATTTTAAATTGCATTTCTCTAAATTTAAAAAAAAAAATGGACTGAGGGTTTTGCATTCGAACTCTTCATTTTGTTTTTTGTGCACAAAAGTGCACAAACAAAAAGCTCATCTATATTTGAAATTAAATGTAAGCAATTTAGCAGTCGTAGGCTGAAGCTATTGAACAGGGTCAAAACAGACAAATTGGTTTGCAAAAATGAAACATCTGTGTAGGTTTAGCAGCTGTAATTCTGGTCATATTAGAAACCTTTGTCAGAGGGCTCAGAGAAAGCCGTTTGTTTTAAACAAAATGTGTAACCAAAAATATCTTATAAACTTTGAGGTGATGCGTTGCTTCCTCCCCCGACACCCCCATTTTCAGGACTGTAAGAAACATGTTTCTATGTCTGTTTCTTTAAATAGTTGATTTCACACTATCCCACAATGCCCTGCACATTCCGGACCAGCGGTTTGAATGAAGATTAGAGCTCGATTCATCGTGTGGGATTTAAGGTGTTAAGTCTTTCTTATTCAGGATTGTGCTATTTCTGCCTGTGGTGGGGACATTCCTCGACTCGCATCGAGAGGGATTAGCTCTGCTGAGCCTGAAAGTTTGCAGAAAAAGCCAGTTTAGCTCCAGCCAGTGTGAAAAAGCTACGTGAGTGGACGAAAAACATCAGGGGAATATTTGCCACGAACGTTGGACATGTAAAGGCCGACCTGATGGCAACATTAGAAACTGAATTTTCTGCTGAAGAAATGCGAACGTATAGGTACGTTTCAGTCATTTAATCTCTATACGTTAGCTGCATTACGGTTAGCAGCGTGTTATGGCGCCCCCTGTCAATCGTGTGTCACTCTTTCTGCTTCACACACAATTAGACAAGAAATGTGTGTGTGTGTGTGTGTGTGTGTATATATATATATACATATATATATATAAATAAATAAATACATAATTGTTGAACATGTTTAACCTGGTTTGGTTTCATGTGGCATTAGGTACACCTTGCTAGTACCGGGTTGGACCCCCTTTTGCCTTCAGAACTGCCTTAATTCTTTGTGACATAGATTCAACAAGGTGTTGGAAACATTCCTCACAGATGTTGGTCCATATTGACATGACAGGCGTTGCACAGTTGCCACACTGTTACACCACCAACAGATTGAATTGTTCATACAAGGCAGGATGGATCCATGCTTTCATGTTGTTTTACGCCAAATTCTGACCCGACCATCTGAATGTCGCAGCTGAAATCCAGACTCATCAGACCAGGCAACGTTTTTCCAATCTGTTATTGTCCAGTTTTGGTGAGCCTGTGTGAATTGTAGCCTCAGTTTCAGAAT
>OMMV01189220.1:0-10613 GCA_900302635.1 Chatrabus melanurus
GGTTTGATTTGTTATAAACGTCAGAGATGTAGCTATGTTCCTGCATACTTAATGCATAATTTTAATTTCAACATGTCCAAGCATCCTGTATCATAGCTACGTTAATAAGGTTTGTAATAAGGCAAAGTTTGTAAATCCGTCAATATTTCGGCGAGTTAAGAGTATTTTTGTTTAAGCTGATCACTCACCTTCCAACAGCTACCATAGAGTGCGCCAGAATGGTTGTCTGAGGTAAGATGGCCGCCGTTGAGCTACGCTGGCGAATCCCGCTTGCGCCATCTAGCCTTTCTTATATATATATCTATGGTCCAAACTATACCTTTTTAGAATCATTATGATCAGGCAAATAATATGGTATATGTTTCAATATGATTGGAGGATTTTACTTTTGTCCAGATGCCATCTTGGAAAATATGGTGGCCATCTTGAGTGGATACCATGCTTTTCTGAAAAGAGTAGATTCTGGACATTGTTCATGCCAAATTTGGTGCTTGTATCACATTTTGCACGGTTTTTCTATTATCTGCCCCACTAATTCAGTGGCAGCATGAAGTGGTTTACTGTGAGATTTTTAGCTTGCCCCATAGGCTTACATTTAGTCATGATGGTGGTGGCTTTTTAATTCAATACTGGACTGATTATCGTTTTTGTTCCAAGTGAAAAGTTGAACACCCCCCCAGCTAAAAACAGAGCCAAGGTTGAAAAAATCCCAGTATTCTCCTTTGATTATCAAATTAATTGTCTAAAGTATTTCTGCCTTTCAATAGCCGTCTTGTCAAACATCCTGAGTTCACAGAAAGTTTTCTTTTCCATCCACACTTTAGAAAAGTGTCATTTTGTTGCCACTACAATGACGCCAAAACCTGCGTGGGGTTTAATCATCTTTTAAATTCATTAATAAATAACGAAGTGCAAAGCTCACACAGGAAAAGTGAGTAAGCGCTCATTTAATTCAACAGAATAAAATTATACAACCAGTGTTTCAAATCAAAAATGAGTCCCATATAGGATACAGAGGGAAACAGTTTGTGCTTGTTTTACAGTGTCAGTTCATGGCAGAATTTGAGAAATGATCGTTTTTTTCCCCCCCTCCTAGATGGGGTGGAGTTAGGGAGTGAGAAGTTTGCTATTTTGCTTCAGTTTGTGTCCCACAAGCAAAGATTTCATTCTCTAGTATTGATCACTCATATCCTCATTGCCCATGAAGCTCACAGAGCAGAAATTGTCTTTTTTCTCTCTCAATTTCGCACCAAAATCAGTCTCTTCGTGTGCTCCTGCTGAGACTGAATGTGGTGTACCTTCTGTGCATGTGTGAGGTAACCATGAAGACTAGAACATCATTATAATAATAATAATAATAATATCAAATCCTTAGCAATGCTGTCGTCAGTTACCGGCTTCATTCTCGTCATACTCGACAGCATCATCGTCATCAAATCATCTGAGCAACAATTGAAAAACATTAAAGAGTTAAAAGCCAAGCATCATCATGAGGCTGGATATATACTGGTATTAACAGTACGGTACACTGACAAAAAATAAAGACTCAAATAAGTTATTAGAAGACGCACTATATATTATATATCATATAACTGTGCATGACAGGTGAATAAATGTAAAAAAAATGAAATCAATAAAAATTAAAAATCAGTCTAGGACATCAGTTCATTGCTACCTCTCCATGCACCGCGGTGGTTTCCTTATCTTCTACACAAACAAACACAGAGAAGTCTGGTTCTTCTTGAAAATGTCTAATGAAAGGAGAGAATCAATGACTCCAAGACTTTACTCCACATTCTTCAGGTTCCTGATGTAAGGAATGTGTTTTTTTTTTTTTGTTTTTTTTTGAATTCTCCGTGATTCTTCTCTCCCTTTCTTCCCAAACACTTTTAGGTCTGCGTGGAGAATAAAACCAGAAGACGGGACAAAAGCGGATTAGGACGAGTGTGACTGTCCTGGCCTCTCTTCTGTCTCCTCTTCTACTCGATAAGTGAAATGTGAGGTCCGTATGAATTTGATCTCTTCTGCTCTTCTTGAGCCTAAAAGTCCATGGACATGGAACGTTGTTGCGGGTCGACTATGGTGGTGCTGTTACGAGCGCTGCTGCCGCGGATGGTGAGGGTTCCGCAGGCTCCCGCCATCCCACCACCAATGCCTCCAGCAATGCCGCTAGGCCCCGGCATGCCCATTCCTCCCGCCATCCCCATTCCCCCTCCCATGGCCACTCCTCCCGTTATCCCCACTGCGCCACCAATTCCTCCTCCTGCCATTCCGGCTGCGCCTCCTCCCATTGCTGCTCCGCCTGTAGCTCCTCCTCCTCCACGGCTATAGATCTCGCAAGGGATCTCCTCTGTGACGCGGTCCTCAATGACCTGCTGGTCGCAGTCGTGAGTCTGTGCGTGCTGCTTGTAGCCGTAGCAGCTCTTCTTGTAGGTGGCCGTGGAGTTGAAAGTCTTCATGGGTGGTGGTTTGGAGAAGTCATTGTGGTAGGACAGCTCCATGGAACTCAGGGTGGTGCGGCTGTGCTTCATGCTGCCGCTGCCAGTAGCGACTGAGGCTTGCGAGCCACAGTGGTGCTCGTGGACACAGCGGGACATGGTGGAGGAACGCCGCATCTTGTGGAAGCTGTCCAGCTCCTCAGACAGGTCGGCCAGGTCTGAGGATATCTCCTTGTCACGTAGAGAGAAGAGCTCGTAGTGGGGTGGATCAAAGACCTCCTGGAAGCCTGCCTTGTTGAAAACACCAGGCCGGCGGGCTACAACCTGGAATAAAACAAGAACCATTCAGACAAATCATTTGCAAGCTCTTAGTTACAAATGAATCGAGTATGAAGCTCATGGTTTTGCGTCAGTTGTCTCGTATCACAAAGACCTCAGCATTCGGCAATCAAAGACGGAACTTCCTCCCAGTGCAAAGCAGCGAAAGGTGAAATGCAACAAAAGTGTAATTGGTAGTTTCCACCTGACTCAGGTGTAGCAAATAGAACTGCGCTCACCTGTGCAACCATGGGCGTGTTGGTCATTAAATGAGGTGTGGTCAGGCGTGGCGCCCGTGCAAATGTGTGTCGCCTGAAAGCAGAACGCATTTTCACCACAGACCAGCAAAAACCGGGTGCGAGTTCAGCGCCACAAAGAACTACAGAGCGCTTTCCGCGAATGCGAGTGGCCGATCGCTGCGAGAGGAGCGCCTGCGCATTGGCGCACGTTTCAAAATGGCGACGAGTGGAGAGTTGGATTCAGTTGCGACTTACGTTATCAAGAGATTTGCCGTTTCTGTGCCCTCAGATGAGCTTACGGACGATCTACTGGAATGATCACCTATAGTTACAGCCATAACTGATGCCGTTTGTGCTGGAAGTGCTGCCCTTGCAGCCATCGTCAAGGAAATGGAGTCTTCTGACGGCACGGGCTACACCCTCCGCCATGTTTGTTTGTGTGAAGAGTCACGCCGCGAGGCACCTCCCAGACCGTTAGCCTCCGTTAGCGAGCGTTCTCTAACGCTTTTGGCGAACAGGTCGTTCAATGGCAAAGCGCTCGTTAACATTACAAAACGTTTTGTGTGCTGAACGCACCTCTGGTCTCAAGTCAGCGCAGTGCACTTGTGGCATTTAATGGCTGCAACACTCCGGTGTTCCTTACGTAAGTAGGTTCACAACGCACGTACACCCTGCTTGTATACACAAAGAAACTGAATTGAAAACAACCATTAAATGAAATATCAATAAACGCTAAAGGAAAAAATACAAAACTTCACCTTCCTGCTTCACCTCAGGTTGCTCTGGTGGCCACTGTCTGCAGGTGCAGAACTACTAAGTTGTCCGAAAACCTCCCACTTGAGTCTGCTTTCTAAATAGCAGTGTGCTGTGCACGTGGCACACTCCGGCTCTTAAAGGCCCAATCTCAGTAGGACATTTACCCCAGCGTGTGGTGAGCAAAAATTCACGTTACCGGAGTTTGGTAAGTAAGTAAGAAAGATTTATTTATATAGCACTTATCGCAGATAAAAACCACAAAGTGCTTCACAATAAAAACAGTGAAAATAAAATCAAACCATATAAAACATGATAAAAATGCAAGACAACATAAAAAAAACAAGTCTAACGAACTAAAAGCTTGTCTGTATAAAAGTGTCTTCAGCTGTTTGTTTTTTTTTTTGTTTTTTTTTAAAGAGTCAATGGAGTCTGTGCAGCGTAAAGATAAAGGAAGTGCATTCCAGAGTCTTGGTGCTGCTGCTTGAAAAGATCGATTTGGTAGCGAACCTCAAACGCAGCTCGGCGTTCCACAACGTGGTGCCAGCGGAGGCGGGCGTTAGCCAGCGCGACCATTAGAACAAGCGGAACTTTTGCCAACGTGGCAACATGCGGGAGAGGGGTTCGACACACCACTGTCCAGTGATTCAGACCAGGCAGGGCGAAGCAGCACCCAGCATAGACGATCGCACCCGTAACTCAGGCTAGCGATGGCTCACGGATGCTAATTAAGACTAGTGGAGGGAACTTGTTCACAGCAGAGATTAACTTTCTCTAACCGTCTCCAACGTAGCCAGACGTACGTCAGCAAATGCAGAGAAATTTTAAACATGTTGAAAAGTTTTGGACGCGGTCTATGTTCATCGGCGGAGGACGGCGGAGGACGGCGGAAGCTAGCAGACACTGACGTTTGCAAATACATTCGTCTATGTTGGCCCAAACGTCTAGGTGAGATTGTGCCTTAAAGGGGATAACAGATGACACTCTGATGGGTTTATTTTATCTTATGCTCAAAAATGACCCATGACTAATTTAGAGGATAAATCCAACCCCTTTGCATCCTGTGCCTTAAGGGGGTATCTCACCAGCGATTTTTTTTGCATGCAGTAAATTTGCGACCTGATTTTCATGACTTTTTCAGTTTTTTGTTTGTTTTTTTAAAACGCGACTGTCGCAAAAGATACGCGAGATGTTAGCGCGATTGTCTCACTGCAATGCCAAGTCTGTATGGCTGCAGTATATTTAGTCTTTTTGTCGCATGCATCGCAAACCCCTCGCCACTACAGGCGACAATTTTGTGGCGTTTGCGGCCATTATGAGAATGTCGCACGGCACCTGCGTGCTAAAAGAGACAGATTTGATACAGATCATTACCATTTCATGTCAGAGCCTCAATTTTTGCAGTTGCGGGAAATTTTTAACTTTTTAAAAATTCAACGCATGCAATTTTTGACAACTTGCGACCGTTCTGCGAGCCCGTGACTGTCACGAGGCTTTTTTTGCAGATAAAAAGCGCAAATTTGCCGCAAAGCAGCAAAAAGAAAGAAAGAAAAAAAAATCGTAGGTGAGATACCCCCTTACATGCATCTATATAGCAAAGTGGAGTTGGATACGCCCCCAAACCCACTTGGACCATGTATCTTCGACAGTGTGATATAGATTGTCAAGGCAAGGCCCAGAAACCTTTTTAAGACTGAAAATATTGTTCTGTTATTATTATTGGATGATAGGGGAAAAAGTTTTACTTGCAGTGTGGGATTCAATATTGTTTGATTTGTCTTTTTATAATCTGAATTTTTGGTCATTTTATATTAAAACACACCCATTAAAACTGCCACTTTACTTCCCTTTACAACATAATGATGGCAAGATGGAGCTGGTCCCCAAAACACTGCAGTGGTATCCAACTGTTGAGGGAGACGGCTTTGACGATGTTTGCAGCGTAAAAGCTTCTGATCCTCATGGAGATTTAAAGATAAATATGACTCCATAAGACTTTGAGCGATGGGATTCGTGTGTTGTTTTCAGGAAAATCTTCCGTCTGCAGGCATTTGTTAGTGAGATTCCATTCTTCTTCTATGCCATTTGACATTTTATAACCAGCAAAAGATGTGAAGCTTTTTTGTTCAGAATGTTTTTATGTTCAGTTTTGAAAAAAAACAAAAAAAAAAACGTCTCACATACAGCCTGAGAACAGCACCTCAGAGTTACTCCATGTTAAGAAACACTTGGTTAGACCACAGGTCTGTGTTACTTTCATAGAATTTAACTCGTCTTAGCTGCTCTACCAGTTTTTTCCTACATTCAGTGTTTAAAAGAAAAGTGCACTCTCACACCTGCGGTTCATCACTTTCATTCGCCGTTTAAATCTCGGCTTTTCCTTTTTCTGAAGAGTGAAGCCACGATTGGCTGTTGTTTGCGGTCAGGGTTGGATAGTTTTAGCTTCGAGTCTGACTGCTTGGCTTTAGTTTGTATGCTAATGTGACCACGCTGGGATCACTGTACAAGATGGTGTTCATGCTGATGAGCGTTTGTTGCCAACAGAACTATCAATATAGCGTGAATGTGTAAATAGGTGACTCGATATCATATTGGGCTAAAAAAAAAACCTCATCATGAAATAAGTGATATTTTCACATTCTTGTACTGTAAAAATCAATTAACAGTCTGCCCTTTATTACATTATCGGCCTTTGCGATCGAGAGACGCCTGGGATGAGTTTATGGAATCATGAGGTCCCTGGACAGAGGAGTTTGGTGACCCCGATACCTTTGCAGGAGAATGAAGGTCCAAGTCTTTAGGGTCCTGGTGTTTCCTGTCTTACTGTATGGTTGCAAGACCTGGACACTAATCAGTGACCTGAGGTGACAGCTGGATGACTTTGGTACTAGAGGTCTTTGGAGGGTCCTTGCGTACCATTGGAATGAGTTTGTGTCAAGCGGGTGATTATTTAGGGAGACTCAGATGAGGCGTACTACTTGCACTGTGAGGTCGAGTCAGCTATGACATTTTGGCCATGTGGTACGTTTCTGTGGTCGTGATCCAACACATGGCTGCCTCAGTGCTTAGAACCTCAGCAAACCTTTGTCTGCCTGGGTGGTTCCGTAGTGTGGTGGATTGCGGCGATGCTCGTTGACGCGCGGCACCAGCACATGGCCCTCAACCTGGACATTACTACATTAAGTTAATATAAATAAAATAGAATTTTTCTTTGGAACAGGCTTCTTAACTGAGAAAGAGCAGACACAAAAACAGGTCCAAGCAGAGCCAGGTCGGGTTAGTGGATGTGCTGGTGCCACATCCACCACACTATGGAACCACCTTGGGTCCTGGATGACAACCATCTCTGCAGGAAACTGGTCCAACCCCAGCTCTTGAAAGTAACCATCTATCTGCGGCAGATGCAGCAATCAATCAAACGCAAAGATGACAAACGCAGCTGCTCGTCTCTCACCAGGGATCTATTGCACATGGAGCAATAAGATAAAATTGGAAAACTAGAGACAATAATTCCTTAGCTAACAGCAGCTATAAAGAAAAATGGCATCTTCACAAGACAAAAAAGTCCAGAGTGCTCAGGAAGTTCAAAAGTTCAATATTCGAAGGTGCTCATTGGGGTCAGGAATTCAAGTTCAGTAAGAAGGAAATCCAAGGCACTCTTATTTTCCAACAATGTTTGAAAAATCCTTTATTTCAATGGCTATTTCGTGATGAAAAATATAAAAAATTGGGTTGGCATGGGTTGCTTCTCAACTTATTTTTAATATGCATGCACGTTTTAAATTAAAAAAAAAAATTTCATCATGAAATAGCCATTGAAATAAAGGCTTTTAAAACTTTTTTTTTTTTGGAAAAGAGTGCCTTGGATTTCCTTTTTACTGAAAGAAAAAAAATGGCATTTTTAGTAAGAAGTCCCTAATGAGACTTGCAAGAAAACACAAACCTAAGAAAAAATTGAGAAGGCATAACAAGTCATGTGTGACTTTATGCAAAAATAAACAACAGCAGCTTGTATTTAAAATCTATTCTTATAAAGTGCACTACATATTTGATACAATGTACAAAGGTGCAGCTAAATAGCTATTGTTAATTCAACTCCCAGTGTAAATTTAACATTATTCCTGAGTTTATATATAATTCTCACCAGTTTTCATCAGTAAAAATTACACTTTCAACAGTGTTAAAATTTTAACTCTTTCATAGTGTTAGCTTTCTGACACTCACAGTGTTACTTTATGACATATGAAACTGTATTTTCATACTAAAGGTTTAAAAATGTAATTGTTATCGGAATAACACAGACAAAGGCCTCAGACTGGGCTTGAATCCAAAAGTTTTGACACAACACTGTCAAAGCGGCATCATTGAAAACTCACAGCATCTGTCACAAGAAGTCTTTTTTAAATTATTTTTCCATGCATTTCAGGGCCAGGGTTAAATTACACTTCTGAGAGTTGAATGAATACGGACATGATCAGCTCTGAGAAACAACTCAAACACGGTGCAAGGGCGAATACAAAGAGTGTTAAAATGACACTTTAAGAGGTCTAAAAAAAGGATCTCTGAAATATTTTGAGATTTTAACACTGTAGCTTTTGCTCTGTAGGTTCCTTCCTGAAAAAACAAACAAACAAGGAAGCGGTTACCTTCTTCCTCGGCTGTTTCATCTGGACCAGGATGGATATGATAAGCAGAACCAGAACAATGCCCGATGAAACACCAATGACTGTGCCGTGGGTCTTAGTGATCTGATGGAAGAGGCCCTTAGAGCGCTTCTCTGGAAAAAAATAAGAGAAAAAAAAACATGATGCACAATTAAAGTGAAGCTGCATAATGGGTAAAAGACAAGCTACCCAGCATTTTTGTAGTGTTAAATTAACACTGCAGCAAGTGCATATCATTTCATTCAAAATTGTGTTAAATTAATTCTATCATAGTGTAAATTAACTTTATTCACGTTGACCAACCTGATGTAATGCTCTAACTGTGTTGACTTAATACTACAACAGAGTTGATTTAACACTGTTTTGAACAGCACCATATACACTTTATGCAGTGTTAATTTAACACTGCAAAATCTACTGTCTATAAAAAAGAGACACAAACTGAGTACTGTGAGGAAAAAAGATACTATTGTATATATATATAATTTTTATTTCATTATTACATTTTTTCTGTCTTTTTCAAGATGCATATTTGTTGGAAAAATGGACACATGTATAATTGATCAGATCCTTTGTATCGTAAACTGATGTCATAATAAAATAAATGTATGAAAAACAGAATGTAATAATGATAATAATAATAATAATAATTTTATTTATATAACACTTTAACACCAACAAAGAGCTTCACAGAACAAAATAAAAACACACTACCACTAGTTAATAATAATTTAAAAAATAAAGTACAGAAAAACAGAATTAAAACACTAAACAACAAAAGATTTCCCACCATCAACAATTGTAGGCAGCCAAGAAAAAGTGTTTTCAATTTAGATTTAAAAATGTATGATAAATGTGAAATGAAAAGAAGTTGATCTTGAGCGCACCTTTGCAGTGGTTCTCGTCCCATGGGTACACACAGTTCTGCACCCCATTGCAAACCAGAGAATTATTGATACACATGTTACTGTGGCAGAAGAATGTATTGGCTGAGCACGGAGCTGTAGGCAAAATGCACAGATAGAAAAAAAGAAATTAATAAATAATTTTAAAAAAAAATACCAGAGAAAACCTGTTGTCTAACAGTGCAGAGAAAAAAAACAAAACAGCTCCACTGCAAAGTGATAATTGCATTTGACAGCAACAGATTTATAAAAATTTGTAAATTTGTTATTTGCAAAAATCTGTACAGGCATGTAATAAAGGACAATAAGTGACATAATTTCTAAAAGCCACTGGAGGCATAACAGAGGTGAAGCACAAAAGGCCAAACATCATCGTTTCCTGCAGTCACAATATGACAATGATGAGGTGAGGAGGCCGTGTGCGAGCGGGTCTGAGCAGCAGGAGACAAGTGGGTGGGAGGAGGAGGGAAAAGGAGGAGCTGGGAGGGGAGGATAGCAGCAGTTATATCAGTGCAGATGGTCAGACCGGTGGTGAGAGTCCAAACGTTCCAGTGAGTCTCAGCGTATGATGCCGGCAACAGGAACAGGAGATGAGTGTGCCAAAGATAAAGACATCTCAGGCTGGACTTGAAGATAAGAAACCTGGATCTTATGTGTGGAATGAGTCAGTTTTTTTTGTTCGTTTATTTTAATCAAACTGTCAACCATGTTTATCAATTGGAAAACATCTTTGCCAACACACAGCAAACTGTTCCCACAGAAGATGTGTGTATATAACCCTTTCAAGGTTTCAGCGACCACAGTGTTCTCAGCAATCACACACTCCAGGCAACTCAAAATTTGCATACATGCTGTTTATCCGACCCCAAAGTGCATATACCCAGATTGTAAAATGTCAGACGTTTCAAGCCCCACAGAATTTTGCCATTTTGACCCTCTTTTAGCTCCAGCTCCCTCATAATTGTTGACAGACAGAACAAATCATATCTACTTGACCATTTGCCAAAGTTATAGCACTTAATCCCCTGTACTTTTCTCACAATCAGCCTTTTTCTGGCAGGTTTGAACCCAACTTGTGGAGAATGCATGGCATCAGTTTTGGGAAAACCCCTGTTTGTTACAGTGAGGTGAAAGCGAGGCTCTGAGGTCACATGGTTTTGTTTACATTTGGTTGTCAAAGGGAATTCCCCAGAAACCACGTGGATTTGACAGAGGACAACACAACAGATACTATTTTCACTGTTGGACATCAAAAGACGAAGAGAAGTGAGAAATAACAGGAAATCATGGGGGGGG
>OMMV01189230.1:0-17856 GCA_900302635.1 Chatrabus melanurus
CTTTTTAATAGTTTTCATTCCTTTTTAAAACACTATTAGCTCAACCAATAATTTGCATCATTTTTTACCAAAATTGGAGCAACTTTAACTTTTGACCCCTATACAAACTGAAATTGACCTTTGTCACCATTTTTGCAGTTTTTGCCCCATAACTCCATAACATTCAGTCACAGATAGTCCAAACTATACCTTTTTAGAATCGTTATGATCAGGCGAATAATATGGTATATGTTTCAATATGATTGACGGATTTTACATTTGTCCGGATGCCATCTTGGAAAATATGGTGGCCATCTTGATTTTTGGGTGGCCAGCGTATTTTTTCATTAAGGTAACCCCCAAGGAGCATTTGTGCCAAGTTTGGTGCTTGTACCACATTTTGAACGATTCACCTAAAAACACCATTTATCTGCTGCACTAAAACAGTCCATTAGTATAAATGTTGTGAATGACTCTGATTTGCCAAACGATTTTAATGTCTTCTTTTCTCTCTTTGAAAGGTCTGAGTCCTTCAAGAATGTTTCCCTGCTTAAAGAGTGTCTTAAGCCTCAAAATGATATTGTGATAATGTGGATGTGTCACATCCCTGTTTAAGAGGGTCAACATAAGGAAAGGTGCTGGTCCTGATGCCATCTGCACCTGATGGCACCTGATGCATTACTGCGCCGAAGAGCTTAGTGAGGTTTTTACTAAATACTTCCAGTGGTGTGCCAACCTCGGCCAGATACCTAAAGCTTGGAAAACATCAAGTATTGTACCAATTCCAAAATCAAAGAAATCTACTGAATTAAAAGACTTCAGACCAGTGGCACTCACATCCATTGTGATGAAAACCTTTGAGAAATTTTTAAAAGAGAAGGTTGCTTCTGTTGTGTTCCACCTAGGGTTGCCAACTCCCTGAAAAATAAATAAGGGACACCTCGTTGGCAGGGCCGGCCGACCCGATTGCCTTCACCCCTCCTGGTGTGGTGAATTAATTTTTTGCCTTTTGTTGTGTGTGTGAAACGATTTTTAAACTAGCTCAATACGGGACGCGTACTTTTGGTTCTAAATACGGGATGTTCCTTATTTCAAGGGACGGTTGGCAACCCTAGTGAGAGGGCCAAAACGTTTCCAGTTATTTGGAGCAAATAGAAACTGAGTAATTTAAGACCGTGACCTGCTCTGAGATCTCAGTAGTGGATGAAATTTTTTATTTATTTTTGGCTGTTATTGTGGTAACACTATAGTTTTCTTATAGTACTCCATTACGGCCAATACAAAGTTGTATGTTGCAAAAAAGTTGATACCGCTGTTTAAAAGGGACAATCAATGGCATCACACTCACAGAAGCACACACGGAATATCATGCACTATGCTTAATTTATTTTTATTTAAATTGTTTTAATTCATCCTGCAGCAACTCACGTTGGCAAATTAGGTCACATGAAAACTTTAGGACATATTTTCCCTTTACATTTACCTTTTATTAACAGAACTTTCTCCTAGAGAAGAATAATTTTATTCCAAATAATATTTTACACATTATTCATCACAGTGTTTTATCTAGCACAGCTGACAGATGTGTAGAAATATCTTCAAATTTATACTTGACACTGACAGGCAACTTTATACAGCAAAGATTTTGCAGCTGTCGGAGGGGAAAAAAACACAAGCAGGCGTAATTGTGCTGGAGTTAGCGGTCTCTTAATAACCACGGCACAAGAATCATTGTTCCTTCACTGTACGCTGATGATCATTTGAGATGACACACTTGTGGAACAAAAACCCATTTGCACGTTTGCCACAAACCTGATACTACACTGTACGTTAGTCATGGAAATACAACAACGTGGTCTTCAGATCACTGTACAATCGAGTCTGTCCAGCCACTCGATTCCAAGCAATCCAGCAGCAGCACACAAAATCAATACTGTTTTCATTTACCACATTCATGTGTGACTCAGTTTCCACAATGTTTGAACACATTCGAAATCGCTGATACTTGAGTCACTGAGAAGTGGCTCATCTGTCTTTGGGCCAAAATGGCAAACTTGCAGAGACAGAGATGATCATTAGATCGCTCGTGCTGCAACCTAGAAATGATAAAACTGTTTCTTTCTCTCTTTTTTGGCCTCCTAAGAAGATTTGACTGTGACTTTTATTTGCCTTTCCCTGTTTGTCACAGGTTAAACAGTTTCCTCCTGGAAAAGTCAGTATGTGGACTCGGAGGAACCTCATAATCTTCTCTGAGAGGGTCACGATAACTCAGATGCACTTCTCCTCCACTGTCTCACTTCTCAGTGATACCTGTAGTGTTGTGTTCTTGACCGCGTGTGTCCTCTCTCTGCTCTCAGCATCTATGTGACCCTGATTGCATAAATCAGACGTTTTAGAGTCTCTGACAGATGACGGCTGAGAGCCAGAGAGCCGGTCTGCATTCGGACACCTTCCAGTGTACGCCTCACTCAACTCCGACAGGTAGAGGAAGGTGTGGGAGGTGCTGGTGACGTCTCGCAGGTCACGGGACACAACAGACTGGGAGTCTTCTTTATAGGTGATTGAAGACAGTTGATGAGCGTCTATACAATGAAAATTTGCCTGTCTCTGCTGCCTCCCTGCTTCCATTTTGCAAAATAAGCACTTGATTTTCTCGATGAGCTTGAGCAGCACAGTCTTGCGGAGCAGGATGTAGATCCATGGATCAAGAATAGGGTTAAAGGAAGCGAAGCGTATTGCTCTTAAATCAGGGTTTTTGTCCAGCCGAAGCTCGACTGGAGTTTTGTACAGCTGGTTCAAAAACACCCGTGCCTGCAAGAGAAGGGAGAAATATGGAGAGTGGCTGAGGAGAGGGGGAAAGTGGAAAGTTATGGCCAGGATCATAAGTATTTGGACAGTGACACAATTTTTGTAAGTTTGCCTCAGTACAAAACCACAATGGAGTTGAAATGAAACAATCCAGGTGTACTTGTAGTGTAGACTTTCAGCTTTAATTCAAAGGGTTTAACAAAAATATTGCATTAACCATTTGGGAATTGCAGCCATTTTTAAACACAGTTCCTCCATAAATAATTGGACAAAAGAAATATAAGGATTATTGTTAATATAAATCATCACTTTTACAGTCAGTTTTCTTTAGACAAGTCAGGGGATGGATACATGAACATTTCCAAGTCAGTGAATATGTCTTGGACATCAATTACATCAATCAATTAAAAGATACAAACAGTATGGTACTGTATGGTAAATCTGGAGTAGGCACTTCTCAAAAACTGAGTGATCGTGCATGAGACAAGTGAGGGAAGCCACCAAGATACCCATAACAACTCTGAAGGAGTTATAGGCTTCTGTGGCTGTGATTGGAAAAACTGTGCAGAGTGCAACTTTTGTCTGTGGCATCACCAGTTACACAGCTTCATGGTGGAGTGGCATTGAGACAGATTTTCTTAAAAAAAGACATGAAATTTCAGCTGCAGTTTGCCAGAAGGCACATGGGAGATTCGAACCTAGATTTGATCTGTTTTCTTGTGTGAAAATCTGTCTCTGCTCCACTCCACCATGAAGCCATGACTGGTGGTGCAAGAGATAAAAGTTGCACTATGCACAGTTTCTCCAGTCACAGTAGCCTATAACTCCTTCAAAGTTGTTATGTGTGGCTTCCCTCACTAGTCTCTTTCTTGTACAGTCGGTAAGTTTTTGAGAACGGCCGACTCCAGACAGATTTGCAACAGAGGACCATACTGTTCGTATTTCTTAATGATTAACGTAAATGAAGTCCAAGACATATTCAGTGACTTGGAAATGTTCATGTTTTCATCCATTGATTCATCTAAAGAAAAGTGACTGTAAAAGTGATGATTTGTATTAATAGTAATCCTTATATTTCTTTTATGCAATGACTTATGGGGAACTATGTAAAATGGCTGCAATTCCAAAATGGTTCATGCAATATATTTGTTAAAGACAGCGGCTATCTTTCTGGCTGCTGGAACAATAATGTCAGTCTATTTTTCCAGCTACTGTCACGTGACCACATATGCAGTGGTCATGTGATCAATTACCTTTTCATACCTGAGGGAAACACCTAACCCCTAACAACAACACCTGTGTGTTGTCAGCAGAATTCAAACTGAAGTCACGTGATCACAGAAAAATAGATTGAGTCTAATTGTTACAGAGAGTTGGAAATATAGTCACTAGGTTTGTTAAACCCGTTGAATTAAAGGTGAAAATCTGCACTATGAGCAAATCTTGTTTGTTTTATTTCAACTCCACACTGAAAAAGGTCTTTGGCTTTACATGATTTAAATATGTACATTGGTTGCATATGATCAAAATGTGTCCAAAAAACAAAATTTTCTTGTGTATCTAATTGTGATACAAAAGAAAATTGTGTTATTTGGACACATTCTGATCATGTGCAACCTTAAGCCATGCTTCTTTGTTTCAGTGCATTGTGGTTGGTGTTGAGAGGAAAACATATAAAGATTGTATCACTGTCCATATACTTATGGACCTGACAGCATCTACTCTAAATTGTAATAAAGCATGTTTGAGTCTCATTTTCGAGTAGGGTAATTTGCTTTTGTGGGAAATCAACTTGCAAGACACAAATGTGCCTTAAAGTCGATTTGTGCGTTAAAATGCCGTGCGTAAAACGCGCATAAATGAGTACTTACAACAAGTGGGATAGAGCAGACGAGCACGACTGCCGACGTGCCTATGAGCAGAATAACCATTTGAATCTCTGCACCTGCCAGGTGCCCAAAGCTGCGTCCTCTCCTCCGCGGGTCCACGCTGCGCCCCACGTCGGTTCCACGAGACGACCTGCGCAAGAAGCGCCGGTGCATCCGGATCAAAGCCACGCACACCAACACGTTACAGATGACGGTGGCGAGGATAAGAACGGAACTCAGACCGGCATACATGTAGGAATAGGCGGCGTCGCTGCTCACGTTGCTCCTCCACTCCAGAAAACACCAGGTTTGGGGGTACTGCTTCTTGACCTGTCCGAAGCCCATGGTGGGGAGCGCGCAGAAGAGCGCGTTGGAGATGTAGATCGCCAGGAGGGTAAACCCCGCTAGTTTTTGGTACACGTGCTGGTTGTAGAAGTAGGCATGGTTGATAGCGATGTACCTCTCTATCGACATGGCACAGATGATGCTGAGCCCCGCCAGGGAGAAGAAAAGCATGGTGAATCCAAAATACTGGCACAGCGGGTCCTCTCCCGGCCACGATCCTTTCACGTAGATGGCGATGGTGACCGGACTGGCCAGCAGCGTCCCCAAGAGGTCCGTGACCGCCAGTCCACACACCAACGTGTAAAAAGTGGTTTCTTTCTGCTCTTTTCGAGACTTACACAAAACCACGATGGCAATGACGTTCCCAACCACACCGAAAATGAACATGACAGACGGAATGGTGGGGACCATGGTCCTCCCTGTCATCGAATGATTATTCATTGTCTTTAAAAAGCTCTTCAAGACGTGTTCAGAATTAAAGCCAGGATTTTTTCCATTCCATACCAGGACATTTGTTTGCACCTACGATAGACTGATCATAGTGTTCAAAGCAGAAGCTTTATCTCTAAGAGAACTACTTCGAAATACTTCTTGGTCAAGTTCAGAGCTTCCTGCAACTGCGGGCATCCTGTTTTCTTCTTTGTAAAAAACAGAAGCAGATTTCAGATAAAAGCTGGCTGCAGACAGGAGAGACTTCACTGAAGCATGGCTCAGCCTTCAGGCATCCTGCAGGTTTCAGTCCCTCCCCTTCATTGCATGTCACAGCCCTCATCAGCTGCACCTCAAAGGGCTTTGGACAAATCACACGCAGAGGTTAAAGGGAAAGTTCCATTTTTTTTTTTAAACAACCGTAGGCATATTAAAACTGTAAGAAATCAAGCATCTGATTGCTCTACTCCAAGGGCGCCTCAAGTGGTACCTGGGGAGGGGTCATGGCCACCAAATAGAACCATTTCGCAAATAGGTAAAATTGACCCACGATGCATTGCTTCGTGACCTTCGGCTGATAGAAACACTTCTGGTAGCTGCATCTACAGTGTGAATTTTGTATCGCAGCGCTGGGAAAATAGGCAATATTTCTATGTGTGTTATGAGCGCGGTAGTTTTTTTCACGTGCATTATCGCCACATTCTTTAACCACGGATGGTCGTGAAGAATTCCAGGAAAATGACAGTGCCACAATTGAAAAAAAATTCTCGTCAAAAGGGGTGTTCCGTGTTCGGGCTAACAGGCTAACGACGCCAGGACTTTGTGAGTCTTGCCAAGAAAGCCGTCCAGTTTTATCCTGTTTGGGACAAGTGTGACCACGAAGAGTCAGAGACAAAAAGACGGTGAGTGACGACAGCGATCTTAACAGGAAAGCTGTGCTCTGGAAACAGGATTAGCAATGCCTTTGATTGCGTGATGAAAGACTCAAGATATACAAATGTGATGCTGGCTACCGTATGTTTATTGAACGTCACGTTGAACTTGTGGAACTTGGAAATATCAAGGGGGACAATAACTTTATTTACATACGG
The DNA here is from genome assembly GCA_900302635.1 of Chatrabus melanurus. NCBI lineage: Eukaryota > Metazoa > Chordata > Actinopteri > Batrachoidiformes > Batrachoididae > Chatrabus > Chatrabus melanurus. The sequence continues at coordinate 6,521 of OMMV01189230.1, forward strand.
AGCCGTGTGAAGCCGGAGCAGTGGCAGGCAGCAGGACAAGATTCTGTGTGTTCCACCACAGGAGGAATAAAATCGGCGGGATGCGGTTGTGTTGCGGGGTAAGTATTTATTATATTTGACTTAGTTTGTTCTTGTCTTATCTGATTTAGACATATCTGATATCTTTTTTAACGCGGAAGTACTGATGCCTGCCAACCTTTGCCAAAAAGGGCAAAACGAGTCCTGCGAATGGCAAAACAAGTCACTACGCTGGCTCATAAATAACTATATGTGGTAGGGTCTATTACTGGCAATCACCCAACTGCTCCATCTCCACCTCTAGAAAGTAACCAGCTATCTGTTGCAGCCAGGTGAAACATGGGTGCCCCCTTGACCTTCTCCAGCCACTGGGAAACTCAACAAGGAGGCACCTATATGCTGGATCATGCCCAGAAAAAGGAGTTGTATGGCTAAAATGTGCTAGCTGACGTTCCCTCACAATGCAAGTGAGAGTCCTCATCTTAGTCTCCCTAAGTAACCGTTCGTTTAACACAAAGTCATTGCAGCAATACCCAAGGATCCTCCAAAGAGACCAAGTAGACATCCAGCCATAGCCTTAGGTCACTGGTTAGCATCCAAGTCTCACAACCATACTGTAAGATAGGAAGCACCAGGACCCATAGACTTGGACCTTTGTTCTCCTGCAACAATATCAGCATTGCCAACCACCTCTGTGCAGTGAGCTCATGACTCCATATGCTTCTCCGACGCATCTCTCAACCTCAAAGGCTGAGGACCCAGAGACATGAACGTCACTACAGAGATAAGTTATTCTTTCTATAAGTTTAACACTTTCTCCAGATACACTTCTGATGGCCGAGTCCAGGAAATCATTGAAATCCTGGATCTTGGTTTTGATCCAGGACAAACATAAACCCAAACACTCTAACTCCACAGTCGCACACAGATGAAAGAGTCACAGTACTGCCAGGACAGGGCATATTTTAGTATTTTAATTTTAGTATTTTTACACATAGATTAGATTGCAGTACTTTATGTTGGTTTCTCCTTTAATTTGTTACCCATTTGCAGGTATTCAATATGACTCCTTATATTCTGCTATCTTTGTCACATAAGAGCAATATTACTGACCTGTCATATCATCAGGATCAGCTAAGCCTGGTCACTTAGCTGGAATTTTGGTACTGTCTTGGAGAATCAAATCAAAAAGAATCAATCAAAAGTAATTGTCTGCATTTTTGCATCCCATATACATAAACAAAAATGTATGATAGACTTGTGGAAAGGGTAGGTATAGCCAGGTAGATCAATTAAGGATTACATGGGGTCAAACTTTAAAAATGCCCTAATCATGTTGAAAACATATTTGTCTGATCATAATTATAGGATTCCACAAGGGTATAGTTTGTACTATCTACGGGCAAAAGTTGAATTATGAAGTAAAAACAGCAACAATGTGAAAAGGGTAATTTTGGTTTGTACAGGGGTCAAAATTATAGTTGCTCCTTTTTTTTTGGTAATGTGAGTGAGGCAAATTATTCATTGAGCTAATAGGACTAATAAAATGTATAGTTTCCACCATCTGTTATGGTTTCTTATACATTATGTGGCAACATACACCATATGTCATGCACTGTAAAAAACAAATAAAAAAATAAGGATTTGGGATTTTAGTCTGATGCACTGGTGAACTCATATTGACTGAAATCATTGCCCATTACTACAATCTAAAATGAGTTATTATAAAAAAAAAAAAAGCCTTGAAAATTCAAAACAATCCGCACACTTAACCATAGAAAATATGTCAACATCACCATGTTACGTAACATGACTAGTCATGTGCCTTTCAGTGTTCTCACTCTGAAATCCACCAAGGAAGTTGGACGCTGTGGTGGTTGAGGGTTTTATGGTGCTTACCACATTCTGTAAGCTGTGGTTTGCAGTGTTCCCAGATTTGAGCACTGGCCTGGATGACCTTTGCTGCAGGTTTCTCCTAAATTCCTGTCACGCTTTCACTGTATTTCTTTTTTTTAAAGGAATAAAAAATTAAGAGTTGGCCACTACTCTGGTCCACACTCCAACATAAAAGGTGGCGGTGATGTACCTAAACACTGGCTGCCTTCCGCCATGTAATGGAAAGAAGAAAAAGTGGCCACTGTGTTCCTCTCAGAGCTGGAAGCGTGAGCAAGTATTTAATTTAATGTCACAATTTCATTAGTGGGAAATGCAAATTAATCATCTCATCTCTGGTTGTCTGTCACCACAATTAATATTCATATTTCATTCAGTTTGTTTTGCTTATTGGTAAATGGCGGCATGTTTGCTAATTAGCTAGCGAGCTCTTGGTTGGAAATGTATTCAAAATGCAATATGGTGCGTCACTGTGCGTGCAAAATTATTGGAACAGGTCCAGTTTGTGGTTATCTCTACTGATATGCGAGGATTCACAATTTCAACGCTAATATTATGAGATCTTTCAGGAATATGACTATCCGAAGATCGCCAAAGCTTAGGGGACTGACAGTAAGACAAACTGCAGTGGTCAACATCTTTTGTTCAGCGCATATTTGCTCAAATACTCAGGGGGGAAAAAACAAAGAACCTCAGCGTAAAGAGAACAGTGTCAAACCGGAGCTCTTCCAATGATTTTGCACCCATGCACTGTGGCTCGCACCACATTGCATTATGGGTAACGGCAAAACACAGAATGTGCACGTTTGTGATTGTTTATATCTGTTTATTTTCAAAGCCAAGTTGCCCTCAACACACACCAGTAAAAGGTAACGTAACATTTAAATTGATTCATTTTTTCCCATTCATTCTTATTTTGGTTGAGTACGTATACTTAAATACTAAAACATGTGTCAGCCTAAATACCGTACGATTTGTTGTGTCTCTCTAAAATACATAAATAGCTGTAACTAGTGTCTGTTTACTGGATATTGTACTGTTGGGTTTGTGCAAAATTGAAATGCCTTTATTTGAAATAGCAATATAAAATAACCAATGCACTGCAACAGACTGTCGTCTATCATCTGTGTGTCAGCAGACATGCCTATATTATGATACAATAATGATTTAAGTGGGGGATGGTTCTCTGTCAGTTAAAAATAAAGAAGTGATGCATCATCAATCGAAAGGAATGAGGAGGGAAGGAAGTGAAGGTGAGATAGAGGAGATAAGAGAAGGGCTCAACCTAAATGTTAAAAAGAAGAGATATAATGTGGCGACTAAGTCACAGTGGTTATCAGAGAAAAATCTATCTGCCATTATTCTTGTCAATATAATCCTTTCTGTGAGGATAGGCTGTCTTGTGAGCCAAGAGTACTTGGCCTAAAACTTTTATCTAACGAAGCATTTCCATATTAAAGACTGAGTTAACAAGAATAAATATCATAATAATAGAAACCTTGATATGGATTTTTGATCCATTTTGATCACTCATCTTTAATCCTGAACTTTGATCCTGATTGCTGGTTGCTTTGATCCTCTAATCAGGATGAAATGAATCAGGATCATGGGATGGATTCTGGCCTTTGATCCTGATCACTGAACTATTCAATAATCCTGTTTGCAATATCAAAGGAACCAGGATGAAAGATCAAAGGAATCAGGATCAAAGATCAAAGACAGCACCATCCATTGAAATGGATCCCCACCAAAGCTGCATCAACTCTTCCTTGAACCAAGTCCTTCGTCTTCACCAAATTTCATTCAAATTTATTATTCATGTTCTTTTGAGATATCCTGCAGACAGACAGACAGTCAAATAGCAATGGAAACAAAGGCTCCTTTACAGAGGAAAATAAACTATGGAATATGAGTGGAGTAAAATACTTGTAGCTGTAATTAACATTATTGCTATCATTGCACCATGGACAGCAAAAATGTAGATAAGTGGGTGAGTGAGTTAGTCCATCCCAGTCAGCTTGCATAGATAATAACTCAAAAACATTAAATGCTATGATCTTGTATAAGCCACCAGATTATACGAACATATAATGATTATAAACCCTATTGAATCTGGTGAACTTTGATGCACAAGAACAATAGAAACAGAAACTTTGTTTTGTCTATGTAATATTCCATAGATGTACCGCCACCTGCTGGATGGTTAGGGAAGGCGCCTGCCTTCATGTAAGCGTCAGCTAACAAGTTATGAACGGTTAGTGGATGCCGGATAAATTCTCAAAAATTGGGAACAGCTGTGGTTGAAACTCACATGGAGTTTGTCTGCCTCCTGAACACTGGACACGTTGCGTGCTCATCACTCCACTCTGACCAGCTAACAAGCTAGCAACCGTGGGGAGGAACATGATGCACACTACATGGGGAAATATTAGATGAACTCTACATCAGAGCAAGAAACTAAATCCAGGATTAAACAATAGATAGAACGTCTGGCTGTGGATGGTGCCAAAACTTTTCATCGGTACTAGACTTTAGTGTTGCCTAATTTGAACCACTGCTCCGGAAATTTTGAAACCTGTTTCAAATATTGTTCTAGAGTCCGTAGTGAACTAGAATCGCACTGTTTTTGAAAATCATATTTTAAGGCTACAATCAGCGCAGGGTCTGTACGTGCACTAACATGTACATTGCTTGTATTAAAATACAGAATACAAATATAAATAACAAACCAAATCGTACTTACTGTAACGCTCGCCTTCTACTGGTGTGTCAAAAGTGCTTTTGTTATAGCAACACCAAAGTACCAAAAAAACTGCATAGAATATGCAATCCATGGATACAAAGAGCACACTAACAAACAAACAAACACCTAATGTAGACAAATGTAGCCCCGTTTTTATCTTTCCGCCCAATCTCATTTTCCCTGGTCAATATGATCCAAAATTGTCCCAGGTGTGAGGGAATTCATCCAATCTGGCAACAGTGGCTAAGGCAGAAGTTGCAGGAGACTGTGAAGAACTCAGCTGCTCAGTTTATATTTATGACAGTGATGTAAAAGTGAATTACACTCAGAAAAAATTCTGCCATAAATGCAGATTTTGCACAATAGAGCTTTAAATTCAGTGAGATCGTTTTATGTCAGACCCTGTGTTCACTCTCTGAGGTGGCTTCCATCCGTCAGCTGGTCTTTGATTTATTTCAGAGAGCACGTTGAAGGCTGAGGAACCAAGACCTTCAGACTTTTGGCTTGACGTCATCCCACTAAAATAACGTGTGTGGAACGTGTGTTCTGAGAAAACACACTTGTTGTTCTTTGTTGCCAGTGCCTGCAATTTATGTAAACACTAAATAAGGGGAAATCAACCTTCTGTGATTGCACACGTTGCACATATAGCCTTGGAAACAAACAATTTAAAGTCATTTAGAGCATCATCGGTTGTGGTTCCTGTTATAAAAACAGCTCAAGTACACATTACCGTATGATGTGTTTGCATGTTCCAGTACTGAATATGACTTCAGTCTTTCTGTACATTTCGGTCTAGGTTTGAGCTTTGCAGAATGCTCTAAGATTTGAAAGATTAGGCTCCCCATGAATGTGCTTTTCCTGGATTTGTTTATTGAAGTCAGATAACCTGCAACATGGTTGCAGAGCAAACTGACCGCCAGCACCGCTCAAAGAATCAGCACTTCCATCAGTGGACTCCGGCTTACGTACTGTAGATATGCTGTCACGTGGGGCTTTCTACGTTTGTTTTTGGTTGACTTTCAGGAGAAAAGAAGAAGAAAAAAACTAAACCCATTCTTTCTTCCACTGCTTTAAATACTGAACCAAACAATGACTACTTTGAGTCTCAGAAGGGTTTTATTGTGAGTTGTTGGAAAATGTTAGATTTTGGGGAATTGATGTTTTTCTGAGAACAATGTAGATGAAAATACATGAGGACAAAAAACTAGAGTTACAGTTACAGGTGCCAAATTGTGTGAACCACAGTATTTAAGTGTAGCTTCTTTTTTTAAGAAAAAAAAAGTCTTAGTTTGGCATTAATGCTGGGGCTGAGCCTTTGATTTATTACTTTGGTTTATAGTTTGTCACAGAATTTTTCTTCAGAAATCTGCCAGCTATCGATGATGTAAAAGCTGCAGACAGGTACAGACCCATTTGGGAGCTGGTAGGTGAATGAAACCTGTTCTCACTCCAGAAGTAAAAGTCAGGACATTTGTAGTGGTGTGCTGCTCACACACCCATGAATTTCTCAAATGGTGCAACTGTATATGCAAAATAAGAAGTAAATAAATAAATCAAACTAACCAAGAAGTCAATGATTTCCAGAGCAGTCTGGCTTCACGCCCAAGAAGTCAACCATCAACCGCATCCTAGCTCTGCAAGTGCTCACTGAAAGCAAGAATGAATATCAGTACTGCTTCTTTGCCGTCTGTGTTGATTTTTTGCAAAGCGTTTGCTTTGGTTGACTGGGCTTCTCTCTGAGACATCCTAAGAATTTGGGACATCATAGCCAACTAATACACAGGTACTATGAGTGCTGAGCGGCGGCACAATGTCTGAATTTTCCCAGTAAATTCTGGCATTCGTTCTGGCTCCTACACTTTTCGATGCTTGTATGGACTGGGTGTCAGGTAGAGTTGTGTAGTCTGGTAGCTTAGCTGCCTTTGTTGGCAAGGAAAGGTTTGCTGACCTTGACTTTGCAGACAACACAGTGATCTTCGTAGAATCAATGGATGCCCTGATTGCAGTCCTTGAGAGTAAGGAACGTCTGCTATTGTCTTGGATTAAGACTAAGATCCAGGCTTTCAATGAGTTTTTGGTCTTAACTAACAGAAGTGTAAATGATGAAAGTGTAGAATGAGTTGAAAGATATACTTATTCATGTCTCTGGGTCTGCTTCCTTTGAGATTGAGAAATGCCTGGCAAGAGCGTATGGAGTCATGAGGTCAGTGGACAGCTATGTTTGGAGATGCTGATATCTATGCATGAGAATGAAAGTCCAAGTTTTTGGGGTTCTGGTGCTACCAGCCTTCTATATGGTTGGGAGATCTGGGCATTAATCAGTGACTCAAGGCAATGACTGGATGTCTTTAGTACTAGCTGGAATGACTTTCTGTCAAACGCACGGTTACTTAGGTAGACTCGGATGAGGCATGCTACTTGCATTGTGAGGGAATGTCAGCTATGGTACTACATCAATTTTGTGTACTTCCTTGAGCATGACACAGCACATACATGGCTCAGGGCTGAGGACCCCAGTGACTGCAGAAGACCAATGAGATGTCCACATATTACCTGGCTGCGGCAGACAGCTTGTAACTTTTGGAGGGTGGAGATGAATTGGTGGTCTGTCTGGGTGGTTGCAAACCAAGACCCAGGACTGTTTTGTAGGGTGGTGGATGCAGCACCAGCGCAAGATCTCAGACCAGACCTGACTTTAACCATTGCAAAATCAGGACTTTTGCTAAAACTAGGTAATGTACCCGTGGACATAAAGACAGTAATGGGTATTGCAATCTGACATTTGACCCCAATGATCTTGACCTTCACAATGATTGACCTCTGGCTGACCTTGCCAGGGCAGTTCTGGAATCCACCTAAATCTGTACCACATTTGATTTAAATCTGGTAGAAAATCAATTTCCTTGATCTTTGCCAATATTAATTCCTTATTGGAAATTTCAGGGTCAACTTTCATTGATATACCAAGTTTGATAGAAATCAGCAAGAGCACCTGGGAGAAGTAGGCCAACAAACAGACAGGCAGACATAACCTTGACCCCAGTGATTGACCTTTGGTAAATTTGACCTTGCTGGGCAATTCTGGTGCCTGCACCCATGTGTGCACCAAATTCGATGCAAATTGGAGTGAAAAATGTAAATTTTGTTCTTTGACCAAATGACCTTAACCTTAATGATTGACCTTTGGCAAATTTGACCTCACCACGGCAATTCCAGAACCCACCTACATATGTGTGCCAAGTTTGGTACAAATTGAAGTGAAAAACTTAAATTTTGACCTTTGACCCCAGTGGTCAAAGGTCAAAATCAAGGTCGCAGATACAAGCAGCATAAATGAGGTTCCTCCATTGGGTATCTGGGCTTACACTCAGGGACAGGGTGAGAAGCTGAAATATCCGGGAGGGACTCGGAGTAGAGCCGCTGCTTCTTCGTATCGAAAGGAGCCAGCTGAGGTGGTTCAGGCATCTGGTGAGGATGCCCCCTGGTTGTCTCCCCAGGCACGTCCAACTGGGAGGAGGCCCGGGGAAGACCCAGGACACATTGGAGGGATTATATTTCTCAGCTGGCTTGGGAACGCCTTGGGATCACCCAGGAAGAGTTAGAGGCCTTGGCCGAGGATAGGGAAGTGTGGGCTGAGCTGCTTGGTCTGCTGCCACCGCGACCTGGACCCGGATAAGTGGCAGAAAATGAATGAATGAATGACCCCAGTGGCCTTGACCCAAATAATTGACCTTTTGTAAATTTGATGTCAACTGGGCAATTTCAGAATGCACCTATGTGTGCCAAGTTTGGTGGGCATTGGAGTGATAAATTATAATTTTAACCTTTGAATCCAATGACCTTGACCGTTGCTAAAACAAACCCTTTAAGGGTAATTCTGAAGTTGGCTGTCACCCACAAGGTTGGTGGAAATCAGCCAAACGACCTGGGAGGAGTAGGGGAACAAACAGACAGGTAAACCAAAATTTTAACCTTTGCCAAAACAAACCCCTAAGGGGCAATTCTGGGGTCAACCTACATGCACGCAGCAAATTTGATGGAAATTAACACAAGCACCTCGGAGGAGTAGTGGAACAAACAAAAACACAAACAAGCAAACGTGTCTCATGATAGAGTATGATGCATGCCTGACACAGGATTAGCAGGAAATTATGTGGGAGCGCAGTAATTGGAGTTAAACAGGCAAAACCCCTTATATTACTTATAAATGAATATGTATGTATGTATGTAGGATGACTTGCAGTGATGTTTGTCACTCTCCTACTTGTTGCGGCTTCAGTTGCGGGCATTCCCACCACGCCTGAGAACAAGCTGGAGCGGACGGGTTGTTGTCCTTGAGGACAGTCTGTGTCTAGATTGTTTTGAAATGTAAAGTTTAGAAATAGTTCGCATGTGTTTATTCTGCAGCCTTGTAGATTTGTAGATGACATCCGTACGCGGTTTAATTCAGCATAACAAAGCTGTGCTGCTGGCAACCACACGTAAATTGTTTGAGCTGGAGCTGAGTTCGACGCGCAATGAAAAACAAAAAAGTTCACAATTTGTTATTTGCAGCCATTCAAATCAAATTGTATCCGGTATGTTTCAGAGTACTGACTCACAGCACTTAGGCAGTATGTAGTGTAAGTGCAAAAATGTCCATCTAATGTCAACATGTGAGCCCGAGCTGTTACTCACAGACCTCAGGCGACACCCATCAAAGCCGGAGAGGTCAGATTTTTCCTTCAGAGTGTATGACTGCAAAAGGGGGGAAAAAAGGTTTCTTCCAGTCAATAGAACACTTTCAGCGATGTCAATCAGTTTACATGTCACAAACTTTACACAAACTTCCTCCAGTCTTCCCAGAAGGACGTCTCATCCCTAACGACAGTGTGACCAAACCAACAACAGTCCACAGAGGTTACTCTTAAAGCGTAAATCAGATTGGTAGGAGAACTCCTGCACCATTACAAAGCTTATTGTGGCAATTATTAACAGGAGCACAAACTCGCAGCTACCTTTGGGGCGTTTATGTTTCCACAAGCAGACCGCTTCGAGCAGCCGTTAGAATAGAACAGACGATGTATAAATGAAGGAAACTGGAGTCCTGCACAAAGTTACCAAACCACAACAAATGAGCCAAACCGCAGTGACGCCTCATTTAGCCGACTTAGAGAATTAATTTTAGACACGCTCTGCTGTTATCAAGAAGTGGTGAAAAATCTTAGTGTTTATTTGTATCAGTGATAGAAAACACAACCCGCTTAGGAATGTTGTTGGCTGGTGTGTAATATAATGATCACAGGAGATGAAAATGTGGTGAAAAGCGATGAAAATTAAAGCTTTTGGGTTGCACAATGGTGATTTTTGAAACTAAATGCCTGCTGAAGTCATTTCTATGTGATACATCTGAACAATTACAACTGCTGGAAAAAAATTTAATGGAAACGCCGCACGTAGAGGACGTTCCAGCATTATTACTTCTTAACAAATAAACAAATTATGGATATGACACAAAAGAGTTTTTGATCAATGGCTGAACATTCTGGCTTTGTTAAACGCGCCTCAAAGTAAAGTTAACTAGAAATCTCTGATCCAGCTCACAAAATGATACTACTTGGTTGCATATATTATGTATCGGTGGTAGCAACTCTTTTGTGATGAAATACCTGAATTTACAAACTGGTCACTCTCTACATGTACTTGACAAATATGACGCATTTAAAAAAACAACCTATGTCCAGTTACCGCCTGCTGAAGGCACCCGACCAGAATTTTTTTCCGTCATGCACATCTTTATATGGTTGTCCATGAAGTGCTTGAGGAGGACTTGTGCTTATGAAGTCAATATCATAGTGTGATGCAATAATTAAACACATAATTCCAATTATCTCCTCTTGGGGACGTTGGACTGGAATTATTTTACTTCAAGCAGATTGTCATATGGTGTGCTACCATTGTGTGACGTTTACAGTTGCGGTCAAAAGTTTACATACACTCATCATGGGCATGAATGTCACAGTAATTTTGGGATGTTAATGATTTCTTTGAACTGTTCTTTTGCCAGGGTGGAATGATTGTACAGCATACATCATTAATGACTTTAAAAAACAAGAATTGGGTGCACAAGTTTGAATTTATTTTGGATCTTCCTTAATCCACACAGGGTCAAAATTATACATACAGGCTCAAATATATACATACACCCCCACTAATATTTGGTTAAATGTCCCTTAACAAGCTGCACCTCAACCAGACACCTTTGGTAGCCATCAACAAGCTTCTGGCAGAATTCTGGCTGGATATTTGACCACTCTAATTGGTAGATAATTGGTAGAGTTCATTTAAATTGGTTGGTTTCCTGGCATGGGCCCAGCTTTTAAGCGTAGTCCAAAAATTTTAAATAGGGTTGCGGTCCGGGCTTTGTGAAGGCCATTCCAGAAACCTGCTTTATCCAACCCACCAACCAGTTTTGATGTGTGTTTGGGATTATTGTTCTGTTGGAACACCCAATTGTGGCCAAGTATCAACCGTCTAGCTGTTGATTTGAGGTGGAGTTGAATAATTTGGAGGTTTCTTCATTATTCCATCCACTTTGTGCAATGTATCAGTACTACTGGCAGCAAAACAGCCCCAAAGCATGATGGTACCACCACCATGCTTGACAGTTGGTACAGTGTTCTTAGGTTTGAAAGCCTCA
>OMMV01189235.1:0-10609 GCA_900302635.1 Chatrabus melanurus
AACGTGATAATTTCATGTAATAACGTGAAAAATCAATCATCAATTATTTAAGTACACAATTTTTTTTACTCTTTACTCAATATCAATAACTTTACCCAATAATTGTTGCATGAAGCATAACAAAAGTATAATAAAGTGATGTAATCTCACTGTAACTTTTACCCCAGTGTTTGGTGAACGTAGGGCAAAGTTGAGAAAATTGGCCAAATGTCAGCAAAACTCACGTTACCAGAGTTTGGTAGCGAACCTCTAAAGCGGCGTTCCACAACGTGGTGCTAGCGGAGGCCAGCGGAGGCAGGCGTTAGCCAACGCGCCACTAGAACAAGCGGGACTTTTGCCAACGTGGTATCATGCGGGAGAGGGGGTCGACACACCACTGTCCAGTGATGCTGAGCAGGCAGGGCGAAGCAGCACCCGAACGTTAGCCAGCGTAGACGATTGTACCAGTAACTTAGGTTAGCGGAGGCTAGCGGAGGCTAGCTTAGGGAACTTGGTGGTAGCTGAGGTTAACTTTCTCTTTAACGGTCTCCAGAGTAGGCAGCGGTACGTCGGCAAATGCAGAAAAATTTTAAACATGTTGAAAATTTCGCTTAGTTAATATGTAATATTAAGACGTGACATTCCATTTCTCTGTTACGCCGCAAATTGTCATGAAAAGTAATGCTTTGTTAACTAAGTTAAGTAAAATGAGGAACTCCCCCGTTAATATCCCCATTTGCACAATGGAGGATGTTTCAGCCCTCAATAAACTCTGCAATAAAAATGGAGAAAGCAGCACATAGAATGTAAAAAATTATTTAATATAAAAATATTAAATATCTTAACTCTTGTTTATTTAAATGGCTTAGACTAATGAGAACTATAAAGCAAATCCATGTATTGAATATTATAATATGAAGTTTTCGATAAGAAGCTCTTTTAAAATTTTAAAATAAAAATTAAATGATAAAAACATATAATAACTTTGAGATGAGTGTGTGTTCGGGCTTCATTCATCCCGCCCAGGTCACGCAGGGTATTGCCAACGTTCTACCTCTTTACCCTCTTTTTTATGGGTTAGCAAGGACAACAAATGCAATAATGACCATGAACTCGTGCATCCGCCCACCCCCTTTTTCGACATATTTTCAAGCAGAATGCTCTGGGCCTGCTTGGGCGTACGAGTACGGTATAGCTGGAGCAGTGTGCTAACTGCTAACCACTGGGCCACCATGTTGCCCATGACGCCCATGGAAAGAGCCGGTGGCGTTGTTTGCAGGATGGACTGCTCAGGTGTAGAGTTTTTGGTTGTTTTTGTTTGTTTGTTTTTTTGGTAGTACTAAATATTAATGCTCTAAACAAAATCCTTGATGCTACCCTGATTCTTTGACAGATTTGTGAAACAGTAGATCATTTGACGTCCAGCCTTCTAAACCTATCCTATGAGCACGCAGCAATGTGCACAGATCTGTAGACGTCCACCATTCTCTACAAACTGCACCCAAAATAGACCCATTTGACCACTATCAGCCTTGTAACTTTATTGCGTAGTGTCAAAGTACAGTACACTAAGTACTATTTTAATGAGGTTGATTTAGCGGAGTTGGACGCTGCAGCAAACTCATACCAGGAAATAGAGAAAACAGTAGAAATCTTTTACAAAGTTAAACATCAAGAGGCTAAATGTGAAGAATGAAGCTCAGCTAATCAATCTACATCTTGTAACCCCCGCAGAAGCATGCATTAAGTTACATGGGAAAAGTTTTGCAGAGCGTGTTTGATTCCAGTGATGTTAAATAAGATTTTGCATATATTTCCATGGTGGTGATGATTTGACTGGACAGTTTGGAAGTGGGCAGGTATTTAGCGAACACAGAAAGCGCAGGGACAGTTAGCTCCAACCCCCACATCCACCCTCACCTCTGCTCTTTCATCCCCAACCACAATACTTTGGGAAATGCAAATAAAGATTTTTACATCCATACAGCATCCAAACGGACTCCTTTGTTCTTCGAGCTATGGCAACAACTGATGACAAATGCATGTCTTTTAGAGGGCTCAGATCGTTGCCAGCAGGCAGGGATGTGGGCTTGTGTCCAGAGAATCCACGGTTCGATTCCCAGTCAGACCAGAACTCATTGTAAAGTGCTTCGAACTTCTGCATCAGATGGAAACACACTATAAAAAGCAGTATATTTCAAACATCTCAAGATGGAGTCACACAAGATAGGCCATGGAAAAATCACATGATGTTAATTTGTAATATCTCTCATCACAAGCCATGTTGAAATGGTCATTTGTTTCCATATATTAAAATAAGACCAGTGTAACTTGACTCTCTGTGTTGCATGTATGAAGGTATATTTGGTGCAAAACGCCTGAGCACATGTGACAGTAGAATTTGTAGCTGTAGAAAGAAGTCACACCATGTGCTGCTTCTTTCTATGACCGCAGTCTCTACTGCTAAATGTAAATATATCAGCGGTGGACATGACTGGATTATCGCCATCATTTGGACAAGGTGTGACGTCCTGCTGCTATACTGGCATGAAACAAATTGTTTCCCTCCTACAATTTTATATTAAAAATAGGCCCACATTATTTTCGCTGCTCAAATTTTATTAGGAGAGATTTTATGTTAATAAAGACAGCACCGCAGTGGCATCACAGCAGCGCAAAGGATTCTGGGACAAGCATAATGATAAATAACTGTCTAGTTATTCTGTTATTTGGAAAGTTTCATTCTCGTTCTTGTGGTGAGCTTGTTAAGTGTTAAAGTTATGTCCATAAGGGATGTTTAATTGTAATGTCTACATTAAGACTCAACATGTTACACCATAAGTAAATAGTCGTTACGAGTGGTTGGGTTCAAAACTCCTTGTGGACACGCCGTTACCACCTAGTATTGCCGCTCGCTTTATTTATTGCGTTTTCTCATCTCACTGCTGTGATCACACACAAACACCTTGATTTCTGTTTCAGAAACATTTCTTTTCCTGCTCTTCCTCTCGGTTGCCACGGTAAGTTGCACGTTTCGGGATTCATGTGTAGGTTTGAATGTTGATGAGGTGTTTTCTTTTGTGGTTGAATATGGTGGCGTGTAGAGGGCAGGATATGAGGCAGATCCAACTGCGCACAATTCAAAGTAGTTTGTGATTTATAAAGAGGCTTTTACTTGCAGGTGTGCATACAAGCATTTTTATAAGTAAGATTTTTTTAAAATTTGCATTTTCCATATTGTCCCAACTTTTTTGATTTAGGGTTGCATTGTTATTATTATAGGCAAAAATGTCTTTAAAATATGTCTAGAAAGGTGGACCTTTACCCAAAATGGGAGGGGCCTTCCGTCCCCTCGCCCTTCTGGCTCCAGGCCTGTACAGTACCAGACTTCTCGTGACTACATGAACATCACTGCCTTCATGAAGAAGGAAACCACCAGTTTTAATGTCCACTTTTCAAGCCTATACATACTTGAAGTATCTATTTTGGGTGGAGCATCACTTCAGCAGTTTCCGTAATATCTCACAGCTGTAGCATAATAAAGCATGTCGACTCGTAGTCTGACTGCGGCCGAATATGACATCAGAGGAAAAGAAAGAAGAAAGTTCCCTCATCGTGCTTTTGTTTCTCAACCACACCAAACTATAAATTACCCAACACGTTCTGTACCAACAACTGCTGTTTCTCCAAACACAGTGTGGCAAAATACAGACTTATAAAATGCATGCTGAGAACATCTCTGACGAGCATTAACAAAATGAAACGTTTCAGTCCTTTCATTTTGTATATTTCTTCTTTTAAAACTCCCAGACATTTCAATTTGATCATGCTCACCACCATGTATTTACATCATTGAACTGTATCAGCCTAAAAGTGCACATACATGTGTTTTAATGTAATTTATATGCAGTGTGGACCAGTGTGCGTTGCTGTTATTGTGCCTAATCAGTTGTGAAATGTCACGAGGAGAAGTGAAGTGAGAACTATAGTGTTACTTTGGCTGTCACATCCACAGCATTATGGCGGTCAGTTTCCCTCTTTCTGCTCATGCATGCTCAAGCACAAGTTGATTTCATGTCCAATGTCCTGCTGAGAAATGAAAGCGGAGGGAAATGGGATGTTCTGGTAAAAGCAAAGCGGAACAAAGACTTCTATTTCCAAAGTGATGCAAAAGTGGAGGCTGAAGTTTGGTTGTGCAATATAAATGACACAAACACGCAAAGAAACTACATCAAATGTGTATTTCCCCTGCACTGGTAACTGCGTAGGGCCTGGACAGCGAAAATGTCGATGAGTGGGTGAGTGAGTGAGTGGGTTAGTCCATCCCAGCCAAGTTGTGTAGTCGATAACTCAAAAACAATAAATGCTATCATCTCTTCTCACAAAAATAAAAAAGAATATATAATAAGGATGAACTGATTCATTTGTGGTGAATTTTGAATTTAAATATTTTCAGCTTCAGTTTCTTACCACCACCACCATTACCACCATTCTCTGATTGATCTGATCCGATAGCGCCAACCGTTTCCACAGCGCCTGTGAGATATTGTTTGAGTGCTGCACTGGGATCAACTGAGCAAGTTCACGCCAATCACACAACACAATATGCATTTATATTTTTTTATTGTTCTTTTTGCTTTGGTGTGCCAGCATAATTAAAAATGGATTGTTTCCTTGTCAAACAGCTCTTTCCAGGAAGCTGGTGAAAAGGAGAAACAGCGAGACAGTCCAACATTCAGAAACAGTGAAGGAAAATAGCCCAACATAAAGGAGAGCAGCCTTTATCATAACTGTGCTTTGTTGTTAGGTGTGGATTTGATCAAGTGTTCTGCCTTTAAGTTTCCCCCAATTTTCCAAATTTACATTTGTGTCCTGTCAGAAGGGTAAATATGATCGTTAAGGAAAATCTATTGTTGGTTCTGTGTATTGTTTGTGTGGATTAAAATCGCGTAGGTAGCGGGCAATTCAAATCTACTTTAAAATACACATGTGCACATTTACAGCAAATTCTGTCACCCTACCACTAAATAATAAAGCCTTCACCAAGCCCCAGCCAGAGAAAACCCTCTGGAGCTGCCACTGCCCAGGTTCCAAGTACACTGCAATGATTTTCTACTGGCGCTTTACTGCCACAGCAAATGTCACTACTCATTTTTATTTCTTCTCAACTAGTCATTTTAAACAGTGTTGGGTAATAAGTGTAACAGACCTACCATGTTGAAGATAACAATCCCAGGTGTGTACAAACTCCAAAGAGTCGCCGTGTAAAGTAAAGCGCACAGAGCGGTAGTGAATGACAAAGGAGAGAACAATCGACTGTGTGCGCCTGTGTGAGTATGTGTACCACAGTGCTGCTGGCGATATGAGTCTAGCACTTCCTCTCACAGCGAGCGCATGAGTGTCTCACCGCCTCGCTTATCTCTGCGCGTTGATGTCATGGATTTGCCTTTCCCATGCTAAACTGCATCCACTTTCCCTATGTGATCAGCATAGTGCAGCTCAGGCTCATAGCTGCAGGACAACAGAAAGGATCAGGTGGAAGTTTCTCTTTTGCAATGTGCATGCTAGTGCACGTACAAAAGCCTGAGCTGACTGATATGGATGCACATTCCTGAACCGTCCAGCAGGTGGCTGGTGTTCAGCAGGTGGCAGCACAGCACGTGTTGTGGCGGTGCAATATGGCGGCCTCCATGAGGGCGCCACCACTCCTATGTGGATATGAAGTGCTCATTCTACGCTTATGAAATCACATTGATTTGTCGTTGCAGGTTATACACTAATGAACAGAAGGTTATGAATGCTATGTTCCATTTCTGCTTATAAACGCCCTTAAAGCCCACGCACTGCAGCTTTAAACCAAGCTTAAGCTGAGACCAAAGACATTAACATTCGTTTTGTTTCACTGCAGTTTCAAGTCCAACATTACAACTTTCCATTTCTATATTTGAATGTGTTTGAAAAAGATCGGGCAGAAGTGTTGCCAAAAACCACAAGCTCCCCGGCATTGGGCAAAACCGTCCTTCCTGTTGTGTTTTAGCTGCAATCAGCAACCACTGATGGAGCTCCAAGTTTTCTGAAAAAGCGGATTTGTGGAGAACATACTGACTGCTTTTGTCCAGACCACTGTGCTGCTTTTAACACCACTATTTAAATGTATTGCTTGCAAACACAAAATATCCATTATATCATTGGGGTTACAGTATATCTCCTTTTGAGAATTTAGGTGGCTCTTCTTCACTCCACTGTTTCTTCTTCCTCGTTCCTCACCATCAGTCCTCTGACTGGTGATACAAGTACCTCTCCTCTGTTCCATCTTCATCATACCCGCGCTGAGGCTCTCCCTCAGCGCCTCCTCTTCCTCTGTCCTCAGGGCATTGGATCCCCAGTTTCCTCTGCAGCTTCTCCTCCTCGAGCCGAAGCTCCATGGAGTCCACCAGGTCGTAGATGTTGTCCAAAGACCACATGGGTGAAGGAAACCACGCCTTGACATCACCGTCCTTGCCCACAACAACCATACTGAAATAGTCCTTACTGATCTTTAGCTGTTCTCTCAGACTGTTGACCATGTCGCGGGATAAAGACTCTAGCTCACTTTGACTACGACCTGCAAGAAAAACAAAATGCTATGAGTGGTCCTCTTTGTAAACCAAAAATGTTTGGTTTATGCTCAGTACTGACATTTCAACATTTCAGGTGAGTAACCCCCCACCCCCACCCAAATGCACCTGGACTGACCTCTGAGGCTGACTCACCATTGAGGGGAAAAAGCTCAACCATTCCTGAGGCTTTATCATCCGAACCAATTAGCTTCAACATGGCAAAATGCCGAATGCCTGCCGAAAGACCAAAGGATACTTATGTTAACAGTCGGCCTTAAAACGGATAACAAGCTGAAAGTAATTGTCACGTAACTACTACAAAACATTATCATACTGTATTCAGCATTACTGTACATGCTAAAGCAGCTCTTACTCTTGGCAAAGTTCGGCGCTGCTGTAAAAAAAAAATGACGCCAAAGAGCTGCCTAACTCGTCACATAGTGACGCAAAGGGCCGCTGAGCGAGCGTAAATATGTGACGAGTTGAGAGCGAGAATGTGTTGCATGAAAAACAAAATCTAAACACATTGAAATCAAACATTTTCTTTATTGTCACTCACACAAACTAATGTATAAATGATTATAAAGGTTTTGGCCCATGTCTGTAACACAACCACTTGCCCGCAAATGTAGTTTTGTTCAGCATCTGTCAAAAACGATCAGAACGTGACCGCACCGTCACTCCATTTATTTGTACTTGCATCTCTTTATCACAACATAAAGTCCATTAACCGATATACTTCTGTCGCTGTGAAATACTACAGCGTGACGTGTGCTCATTTTTTGTTGAAATATCTTCCAGAGGCGATTTGCATCTGGGAGTGTTTGGAAGCTACCAGCGTTGCAGTGAGCCCAGAGTGAGTTAATGTTATCCCTCACATCTGGACACCACAGACCTGTTATGCCCTGAATCAAAATAGTTTCACTCATGTGAGCTCTGTGTTTTTCAGTGTGTCTGCATATAGATCCAGATTGTGCCCCACACAGCAATATCATACTATAATTTAAGCAATGTTGATCTGTTTGTTGTACTACTCCTCTCAGGTCCGATGGCTGATTTCCACCAAACTTCTTTTGTGGATGAGGTTTGACCCCAGAATTGCCCTTAAATGGTTTGTTTTGGCAAAGGTCAAAGTCGTTGGGGTCAAACTCCAATATCCACCAAACTTGGCACACATATGTAGGTGGGTTCTGGAATTGGCCAGGTGAGGTCAAATTTACCAAGGGTCAATCATGAGGGCCAAGATCCTTGGGACCAATGGTCCAAATTTATGTTTTTTCACTTTGATTTGCACCAAACTTGGCCCACATATGGAGGTGGGTTCTGGAATTGCCCAGCAAAGTCAAATTTGCCAAAGGTCAATCATTGGGGTAAAAGTCATCTCTGCCTGTTTGTTGGCCTACTCCTCTCAGGTCCTTTTGCTAATTTCTACCAAACTTGGTATGTCAGTAAAAGTTGACCACAACATTGTCCTTAAAGGATTCATTTAGACAAAGGTCAAGGTCCAGGAATTAGATTTTTAACCAGATTTGGACTAAATGTGGCACACATTTAGGTGGATTCGAGAATTGCCCTGGCAAGGTCAAATTTGGGTGATGGTCAGAATGCCATAGCCCTTACTGTCTTCATGCACACAGGCATTATTACCAAGTACATTGTAATGTGTCTCATATGTTCTAATTACAGTCTGACTTTTCCTGCCACTTTGGCAGGAAAAGTCGGCTTCTGTGCATTGAATACAATATTTAGATATCGAATGGCAGGCCTCTTAAATCAATCTGTGTATATTGTGGTCATTGAATAAAATAATAAATTCATTTGAACTGTTCATAATATTTCTACGGTATATTTATAATCCTGGCTGTAACACAGAGGACATTGTTGGACTGGATTGCCGTTCCTGCCTTTGTTGAATCTTTCTCATGTTGCACCCACAAAGCAGACAGGCGATTTATGTTGTGATTTGGCGGCTATATGAATAAATTGAATTGAGCAGACAGGTGTGAGCACGATGTCTTACTGACCCAAAGGACACTCCTGTCCCCTGAGAGCCAAGAGCTGCTGCTGGAAGGAGTAGTCGTCTTCAGTGGGAGCCGAGAGGAGCAGAAGTCTCCTCTTAGCCATGAACCTAAACATCCATAAAAAGTTTCATTGGTTGATGGAATTTGCAGGAAAGGAACAAAGCTGATGGCAAAAGATCCATCCTACTCTCATGTTGCTGTCCATACTGAAATCTGGGGTCCAAAAACTCACCGGGGAGTTTCAAGCTGTTTTTATTAATATATCAGCAATAGAATGTCGCAGAATCATTATTCAAACTGTTCCTTAAACAAATTCTCAGCTCTCAGATCCATCTCATCGTTGGATGATAGGTCATTCACAGCCAATCCGTCATCATTGTGCCTCTGAGCCTAACTCTGCCCGTCTGAATTCTGAGTGCAGTTTGAGTGTGAATTTGTAGCTTCAGAAACCCTTTGAATGCTAATTCTGCGACGTTCTGTTGCTGAAATATTAATTAAAACATAAAGAAAAGCTGCTTCAAATGCGTTGGCGACCCCAGAGGGTAAAACCACTCTATTAATAGAAGAAGAAGTAGAAAGTCCTATATAGGCCCAGAGGCCCATTGGTGCCGGTGCTTATCCCCGGATTCCATAGCGTGAAGTGGAGGAGAGTCTACGACTCCCCCTAGACGGGACGCCAGCCTGTCACAGGTTACTACCTCAGCCAGTGCCCATTTACAGCTGGGTGGACTGAGACAATGCAAGTGAAGTGTCTCGTCCACGGACACACACACAGGTTGCATGACTGGGAATTGAACACAGGTCTACTAATTGGTAGCCCAACTCCTTATCCCACTGAGCTACCTGCAGAGCTCGTTCATCTTCAAGAAAAACTGATTTTTATAGGATTGAAATGTCAGGCTTGTAAGAAAAGACACTGCAGATAAATAGAATCTTCTTGCGTCTATGAAGTGGGCAGTGTCTACCTGAGCAATGAATTCTCTGTTCCTGACTGTTGCTTGTCATTGTTGCAGGATGGAGGACTCTTCCTTTCTTTTTCTCTTTCTGGCCGTCTTGAGGGAAAGTTGTCGATGTACTCGAACAGAGCAGAGCTTGATGGAGGCGCCTCAAAGACTCTCTGAAGCAGAGATAAGTGCTGATTAGACAGCAAACACATCTGAACAAGTCCAAACAAACCAAATCAAATGTATCTGTACAGGATAAACCCAATAATACATTCCAGCTTATTAACTCAAATTAAGCCTCACAGAAATGTTTGACACGGATGATTTCTGACATTCTGAAGTAATAAAAGTAATGTTGAGGATGTCCATCATTCTGAATCATGTTCTTTCCAAAATAGTGTTAGTTACACATCTTACTCTATATTTGACCCCTGTCCAAAAATCCATTCCTTTTTGCCAGATCTGGATCTGCACCAAACTGCGACTAATTGTATAAATATCTGACATTATTACCACAACGGAGAACAGTCAGAATTCTGACTTTTATCCCCATCAGACAGGATGTGACTGAATGTTATGGAGTTATGCGGCAAAAACAGCAAAAATGGTGACAAAGGTCAATTTCAGTTTGTACAGGGGTCAAAAGTTAAAGTTGCTCCAATTTTGGTAAAAAGTGATGCAAATTATTGGTTGAGCTAATAGGGTTTTAAAAAGTAATAGTTCACACCATCTGTTATGCTTAGTTACCACATTACATAGGGTAACATATGTCATATGTCATAGTATCCAATGGACGTTGTTTGACCTTTACTTTGGAGACCAAGCATCCAACACAGTCAAAACTATTCCATTTATTGGTCCTATTAGCTCAACCAATAATTTGCATCACTTTTTACCAAAATTGGGCAACTTTAACTTTTGACCCCTGTACAAACTGAAATTGGCCTTTGTCACCATTTTTGCTGTTTTTACCCCATAACTGCATAACATTCAGTCACAGATAGTCCAAACTATACCTTTTTAGAATCGTTATGATCAGGCAAATAATATGGTATATGTTTAAATA
>OMMV01189238.1:0-11884 GCA_900302635.1 Chatrabus melanurus
AATGTCCACGATCTTCCTGCCTCTGATGCACAGTATCATCGTGAATGTTGCATGCATTTTAATACAAATAAGCAAATTCCTAAAGCCCATGAAATTGCTCTTGCAAAAGCTGCCAAGAAACAAAAATGTGGTCGACCAAAAGATCAAGGCAGATCGAAAGCTTTCCAAGAGACAATGGAGTATTTCAAACAAAATGATGAAGAGCAGCTTACAATTAATGACCTGACCCAAATTATGAAGGGATTCCTTCCTTGTCCAGAAGATGAACCTTATGGCCATACACATATGAAAGCAAAATTGCTGGAACATTTCGGTGACGAAGTGATAATCACAGCGATTAATGGAAGAGCCAATGTGGTAACACTTCGAAGTACAGCTCAAACCATACTGCAGGAATTTCACAGTAAACAAATGTCTGACCCAAGCCAAGAGAAGATAAATGTCATCAAAACAGCTGCAAAACTGATCCAGGCAGACATAAAATCTATAGTGACTTCTCATGAAACCTACCCATCTTATCAGGAAATAGAATCTGAACAGTCATGTCTTGCCTTCTTACCAGAATCACTGAGGATGCTCGGATTTAGGGTGGGGTCGCATCAGTCTTATTAAAAAACTTTCCCATTCACTTAGACCTTGGGACTTTTTTTTTGGTGATTAAGAACATTTCTCTGAACTCAAATCCAAAGAAAAAGCTTTGTTTGCAATTAGTGGTGGGTTGGGCCTATATTTGCCATAAAATGACGACTATAAATCCTTTCCTGCTGCTGCAGGAGGCTAATATTTGTGGCTGAACTTTGACCTTCCTGTAGAAAGTGATGACTTCAAGAGAACTTTCTTTTGCGATCAATATCGTAAAACAATTGCTGCTCCTGGGACATACTTTATCTTCAGCCATCATCTCGAACTATGCCTGCAGTCCAGTCGCTGTGGATCTAGTTAGTATGTGTCATTTGGTCCCTGATGTTTTCAGTCGGTATCCCAGCGAGGGGCCCAATAGAACAGGCAGTTGACTTCATTTTATCTCTTTTTTCCCTCTCTCTGCTCACCCGCTCCTCCTCCTGCCACTCCCTCTCACTTTCTCCATCGTTTTCAGGGTCAGCTGGCTAGACAGACAATTAGTCTGTCTATCACCTGAGGAGCCCCCGTCCTGTGTACATGTGTGCGGGTGTGCATGTGTCCTTTTATGTGTGACCATTCGGTAAAGTACAAGGACACCAGAGATAGATTCCGTTTTGGTTTCCACTGCACATTTGAACTCCACTAAAGCTGTCTTTAAGCATGCAGCCGCTTGGTTTTTTTTTTGGGGGGGGGTTTTTTGGGTTTTTTTTACAGCGGGGACTCTGAGCACAGGAGAGGTAGGGGACAGATTGAAAGTGTGCAGCAGTGGAGAGATTAATATGGTGCATGCCCTTTTGATAGTGTTGTGTTGGTGTATGCACACAAATGCACTCTGAGTAGCAGAAAAATGTGTCCCCTCACATCAAATATCCCTCCTTTGCTCGCTCTTGTCTGTCTCTTCTCTGAATCCGTCCCCTTTCGGTTCACAGCAGCAAAGCTCATCTTATTTCATCTGTAAGTAAGCAGAAATAACAATAGCAGGGGCAGTGATGAAAACAGAATATTTAGAAAACAGATCACCTCGCCACTCTTCTCTGAAACAAGCCATTCAGCCAAACAAAAGTGTTGGAGAGAGAATATGAGCGGATATGTGCTGGGAATTGATGGAGGTATTGATAGGATTTACACTGCTGCTTGATCTGACAATTACCCGCTAGATGGAATTGGAATTGGGTTGTTGAAGTGGGGTGGGGACCTTTTTGCATTGAAACCCAGATGCAAATATTGGGATAATTTACATGAATGCTTGATGCCGTCTCCGCCTCATAAATTCAAGGATTTAATAGCCTACTTTCCACACAACTGTTCCACAGAACAGAAGAAAAGGAAAAGAAAGGAGGTGGGCAGAGGAGGGGATAGGGAAAAGAAAGGAAGAGACAGATGCAGAAATGAGCTCGGAGCAAATTCAGCCCTTAATTTGCAAACCATAAGCAAATTATGGGTACGCAATTCCCCTTTCATGCCAGTAGCTGGTTTTGGCTGGTTTGCATTTCCTCTCTGCAGTCGAGAAGGTGGGCCAAAAACCAAAGCCACCTCTTTGACCTCGGGGTATGGAAGGAAACGGAGGATGAAAATAAAGAGAATGAATGAAGACAATTCCCAATAAAGGTGATTGTACGTTTAGAAATTCATTATGTATTCCAAGTACGGTGTTTCAGGGAAATCATAATTTATGTCAAGGAATAACAGTTCATGTAGAAGTCTGTACCAGACCAGGTATCAGCAGGCAGCAGATAGGCAGGGCTTCTGGAATGGCTTAAATTTAAAGACTACTCCTTCACAATGACCTCCGCTTATCTATGGAGGAGGGGTGGAGGTTATATGATCACCTCCTTTGCATCTGTTGGACTGTGTACAAAATATGTTGAAAAGAATTTAGTGGAAGTTTGCCCTAGTCAGAGAAAAGATGATTATATTTTGATTGTGATCAAGAAGCAGAGTCGGGTCAAATTACTTTGAAATGTAATCAGTTACGCAATACAAATTACATGTCCATTTTTTATAATTAGTAATGTAATCCATTGGATTACAAAAAAGTAATCTGAATATTTGAGTGTGAATGTGTTTGTCTGTCTATATGGGTCGGCCCTGTGTTAGACTGGCGGACTGTCCAGGGTGTGCCACGCCTCTTGCCCAATGACTGCTGGGATAGGCTCCAACCACCTAATGGCCCTTAACTGGAATAAGCAAGTTTAGACAATGGATGGATGCTTATGTAATCCAGATTACATGTAATCCGTTACCACCCAACCCTGTCCAGATGTGCATCAACATTTCCTTTTATCTCTTTATTTATCACTGCAAGACAGTTTGTCCATATATAATTTTCAACACGCTTGCCTTTTGACATCATTCTTGTTTTCCTGTGCATGATGCAACATGCAGGGTGGTTTGGTTGATAAGGATGGACTGCCAGTCTGCCTGGGTGGTTGCCAATTTGTATCCAAAGCTCATCTGTGAGGTAAAGGGACTGCATTTTTAGTGCTTTTGCATCTCATGCAGATGCACAAAGCACTTTACAAACGTGCCTCACATTCACAAACACGCTCATACACCAATGTCAGGGTGTTGCCATGCAAGGTACCCAACTCCATATCAGGAGCTGAGGATGCTCAGTCAGCAGTGCAGGCTCTCAAACCTTGACTTCACTTTATGAATCTCCACACACTTGTTTTAGAGCTCCATGGTCGATTATGTTGCATGCTGCGTGAATCCAAAGTCAAGTCAGGTCAGGTCAGAGAGCATGCGCTGGTGCCGTGGGTGGCAATCACCCATGCAGACATCTGGCCCATTCCCACCTCCAGAAAGTAGCCATTTATCCGTAATAGCTTGGTGATACATGGGTGTCTGCTTGGCCTTTTCAAGTTGCTGGGGTCCTCACTACTGAGATACCTGCATGCTGGATCATGTTTAAAAAAGAGTGCTACATGGCCAAAAGGTTGTAGCTGACATCACTCATTTGAGACAAAGTCATTACAATTGTGCCCAAGGATCCTCCAAAGAGAGCTTACCACCAAAGGCATCCAGTCGTCACTTCAGGTCACCGAACAGCATATTGAGCAGTTACATTCGTCAGCTGTGTTCCTACCATTACAACCATTTTGATTTCATTATTGGCACAACCTAAATGTTAAAATACATTTAAAACAGAAAATGCATTAGGCAGGGATGGCTCATTAATCAGGCTGAGCAAATGAGGAGACAGAAAGCACAGAAACAGGTTAAATAGGAAGTAGGTTCCCTCCCTCGGTTTTGTCAAACAATTGCATTTGTTACAATGATTGAATGTGTTTGCGTGCATGTTGGCGGAAAGTGGACTCTTCTGATAGATGGCCTGTGGCGTTTATATGAATACCCTTGAAATAATAGCACCGTAAATATTAGTGGAGTGAATATTAACAGCAGTGCACCAATTTGGGACATGGCATTTCACTTTTTTCTGGAACACAGCCAGTCTGCTCTGTGTACATCTGATCTCAGAAGTGAAGCAGAGTAGGTCCTAATTAGTACATGGCTGGGACACTGCTTGGGAAGACCAGGGACTGGGTATGTGTCTCCATGTAGAAATGTAGTTGCATCAGGAAGGTTATCTGGCGTAAAAGCTGTGCCAAATCCCAATGCGGACCTATACTGGATCCACTGTGGTGACCCTGAACAACTGGGGGCAGCTGAAAGACAAACAAGATTTCGCTTTTTTCTGGACATAAATTCAACATCATTCAGGCTAAAGGCCCTGTCACACAGTGGCGTATAACAGAAACTTATGCCTAGGGTTTAAAAAAATTTGGCAAAGTCCAAACATGGTTGAACACGGCCAACTTTGCATTGAAAATGCTACAGCAGACACATATACCTAACGTATAACTAATGAATCGAATGTATACAGATTGTATGTCTGACCTATTTATAGTGTATGATTCACTTCTTATAACTAATCAGAGTGCTTGCCCAACATCTGCCCAGTGTGCTCAACGTTTTTCAGACGGTCACGTGACGTACATACCTTCGAGTATACGGCGCCGAGAGCTCGACGTCCTTTTTCGCCATGCCGCCGAAGAATGTGAAGAAGTCCCAGAAACCAGCCGTGGACAGGGGGAGATCCAAAAAGAAGATCACCCGGCCGTCATCCCAACAATCATTACTGAGCTCTCAGTCTGGATCTCCGTCTCCTCCTTCTCCTCCTCTCTTGGGACTATTGCCTCCACCTCCTCCTGGCAGCCCAAGACGTCCCCGGATCTGCAAAACGCTCACAGAACGACAGCTGTATAGTAGGAACTAATGTATTTCAATATATTTTGAAAATAACTAACTTAAGCTTGTATCACATTGAGAGACGACTGTTTGGCGACTGAATTTATATGACTGCTCGACAAATTTGTTTTTGATGAACTGGGTGACCACTTTCTACTGACCACTGTGGAGTGACTCCTGGGCAATATTATTGTGTGTATGTGTGTGCGTGTCTGTCTCGCGTGCGCTCGCAGCGTTGTTATTGCACATATATTATGGAGATATTTATTGTACTGAGTAATTATTGACTTGCAACTATTGCAATATTTATTGATTTGTGTATGGGGGAAGTTAAAGAAATGTCCATGATGAACTCATCCCGTTGCGTCTCTCTGTGTGTATGTGCGTGCATGGGACGCCCCGTTTAGCTCTATCTTTTTCCTCTCTCTCTCTCCATCTCTCTGTGAAGTGTGGCTTTAAAAAAATATGTAATTTTTAGGAGACGACTGAAACAGACCTGGGGGCAGCTTGGTAGCGGTCTACTGAAGACTCCTTGGTGAGTAAAAAGACTAGTTAGAGGATAGTTAGAGACAAGTTAGTGAAAAGAAGCAGTCGTTCATTTGCCACCGGGGTTTTCAACATGTTGAAAATCTGCAGGCGAATGAAATCGAGGTAAGCAACGAATTAGCGAATGGGGATACTGATTCTGACTGCTTAGAGAATAATTTCAGACTAAATTGAGACCAAGAGCCGAATTAGACGAATGGCCATTCCTTTCACTCACCAATCGGTCGCACGCCCAGTGAGATACGGGCTTGATGCCTAACCTATGAAGCATACACCGTCATACGGATGGAATTTTGAACAAGCTCAAAATTTTTTGACATCCTCTGCGTACAACAGTGTATGACAACGTGCTGTAAACGACTACTGCTTATGCCTAACGTACCCCTAACTTGTCAACGTACACCACCGTGGAGAAAATTCACATACGTCGGCATATGTTTCTGCTATAAGCCACTGTGTGACAGCGGTTTTACTTTTGTTGTTTTGTTATAGTTTTGCTTCCAGTTTAAAAAAAAACAAAAGAAGAAAAAACAAAGATAAGGAAAGATTGATAATAAAAGGTGGCTCCAGGACGTTGAGGTTAAACTGTGCATCTCTTTGATCATTGAGTTGATGCCAGAAGGATTCATTTCCTTTTAGCAAACACCAATTCTGCTAAAAACACTGCTTGGTGGAAATATGTGTTTCCACAGACATACTAAAGCTGGCAAACACATTTTCCTGATGAGGCAGGCTCACTTTGCTGTTTTCTGCCGTTGAGCCGAATATGAGCTTCACATCAGTGATGATTAGAGTTGTTCATTTTAAACACTCGACTCTTTAAGATCCATTCACTTGGAATATTCACTTATTTGGCTCTGTGTTTGTTCATATTATTTATATATTCTGCCGCAGGCTCGCAATCAGTCCATTCATCGCGACTTCCTGAAGGAATGACACATTTGTACGGTGGCCAAGAGAGGCCACAACACTTCCAAATTAAGACAACACTTGCAAATGCAGAAAACACAAATTCAAAAAATACCTACATCATTTGTACAATAGGTGATTACATCAAAACACAAAAACACAGATGAGTTGCAAATAGTCACAACACAACGAAAGTGTTAACAGCACAAAAAAGGTGGCCTCACTCGGCCATCGTACATTTGGGCTCACTGGGATTACTTTTGGTTCATTCCTTTCATCATTCATTGGGACATCTTCCTGTTGGTTTGCTCTTGTTTCTACAAAGAGCTGCCATGAGTTGGTATGTGAATGAATGAACAGGGCCAAATGGTTCATTACATTTAGCGCACGGGTTGAAAACCCTGTAATTTAATAGGGAACTAGACAAGCAAATCTTTTCATTCACTTGCAAGATTCTTTTTTTTGTTTGTTCAGTCTCTCATGATGCAACGTGACTTTACATGGGTGTTGCATAAAAGTGGTAAAAACAATTGGATAGTACCACTGAAAGACAACTCTGTGTATCACACATACTACATACATATCATCTGACACAAAGCCTATCTTTGGAAATATAAGGACATATTTTATGTTGAAATGTGAGACATGCTGCACAGGAGTCATCCAAAAGTGCACCCACAGACATTAAACCATCATGTTGTCTTTTGTTCGAATGTTACTATGAACAAGGTTATAAATCTAAAAATGATTAAAGACAAGGTTTCCTTGTGTGCTTGTGAAAATATCCATAGGAACAATGCATCACAAGTTTAATTACCCTTAACATGAATAGAGGGTGAACACGGTGGAAAAGAGGTGCAACAGCAGTCAGAATTTTGTGTGAAGGTGGACTGATTCTTAACCTAGTTTCTCAGTATTCATCTGCATAATGTCTGCATAGTAGACATCATATGTTTGTCGGTCAACAGTAGAGTTAAATTTCACTTGATGGGACTCATTCGTTTTCTTGTAGATGCTGCAGTTTGTCATTAATATGCAGCTACAAAAGCACAAATGTCTAATGTCACAAATGTGAAGTTAAATTATTTAGTAAATTCACTAAATATGTATAAACTTTTTAATGTAACTTCAATGTGGATTTATAATTGTTATATAAGTGGAAACAACTTTTTCCCAGTGAGAACTGGTGTTTTTCAGGGATGTGTTCTGGCTCCTATGCTGTTCAGTGCTTGCATGGACTGGGTGTTTGGTAGGATTGTGGAAACTAGCAGCTTAGATGTGTTTGTTGGCGAGGAAAGTTTCACTGACCTTGTCTTTGCAAACGACGCTGTGATCTTTGTGGACTGAATGACTACCCTGATTGCAGCACTTGAGAAGTTGAGGGAGGAATTGCACTGTTTGGGTTTGTGATTATCTTGGATCAATGACTTCCTGCACTTTGCTATCAGAAGTGTATCTCTATGTGGTGAAAGTGTCGAACTTGTAGAAACATTCACTTATCTCGGCAGTGACATTCGTGTCTCTGGGTCCTCATCTTTTAACTAATAATTGGCCAAAGTACCTCCAGCAGTGAAGCATTTAAAATCACAATTACCATGAATTAAAATAGCCATGTGAGAACTGGCAAAAAAATTATACAGTATGCAAAACAATATATTACACTTGAATAGCTATCAGTATTCCCATGAGTTAGAATAGTTTAGTCAAGAGAAATGGTAGTCCAGTCATGCAACTGCAAAAATTGTACTGTATCTTGAGTTGTGATGTATCATTTCAATGGGAAAAAGTGGGACCAAGAAATGACAATAAAAAATACATTCATATTCTAGTCCTTCGACATATCATCGCACATTAACAACAATAGAATTTACACTGACAAAACAGCATAATAATCTTTGTAATTTCATAATCACGATCACCAAATATTATAATCTTCAAAATCAATCATTAAAGTTCACCACTGTTGTAATTAGTGAATTTTAGTGCAAGATTTATCATTTTCAAAGTTTAATCGTACTTAAAATGAAATTTTCAGTTTACTCGTATAGATGCATGGACATTCTTTTTGATGTGACTTATTATGCTTTCATTTCAGTAAAATGTGCAGAGGATATCTGGTTGAATCTACCATAATTTGGTATTGTGGTTTCACTGTAACCTGTCAAGCAACATAATCTCTTGTTGCTTGCAGACCATCCAAAGTCTTCCATTTTGTGATATATTCTTAAACATTTCTTGTCCGAAAATTGTGAAATGTTGCACTTTTTGGACAGGAAGCTTGAAAAAAGCATTTTTATTGCTTAAAGACAGCAACACATCTTCCTCAATGGCCATATTGTCGACAGTGCAGCCATGGCACTTATCATTAGCCAAATGAACACATCTTCCAATTGATTAATTTGTGTTTAAGGCAATACATACTCTGAACATGTAAACGATTACTAAAGAAATTAAAATTAATAATCAATGTACTAAAATCTTGCATGTGAAAGGTGACTGAATGTTTCCTCTAATATTCTCCAATCTTAAAACCATTATGTGCACCACTTTTGTCTGTGATGCAAGTAAACAGTATATCACTTCACTACTATGCATATGTAGCATGGTGAAAGGCATTGTGAAATCCAAATTGAAAATATGTTTCTAGCGGTTGGGGGGCGGATCCCCCTTGGCTAACCTTGTAGAGCAGTGGTCTCAAGTGTGAGAAATCCAGGTTCAAATCCCACCGGAGCCACAAAGATATGTTGCTTGGTTACACATAAAGAAGATAAAGAAGCATATTAAAAACAAAAGGGTATAAAAAAAATTTCATCAATGGGGGTGTAGTGAGGATGGTGTGCTGCGGGGCTGTCAGGGGCGCCCTTCTTGGGTGGTATGGGTTGCTTCCTGAGTGGCCAGAGAAGGTGTGTGCCTGGTGGTGACAGTGTGGGGACCTCGCCCTCGGGAGGCAGGGCGGTGCTTGGGGGTATTGCTTGCCTTTGATCCAGTTGGGGGTCCCAGGTGGGGCATTGTCTCGCTTGCGCTGTGGGGTGTTGGTCTCTGTTTGGTGTTGGGACTGGGGGTCTTTGTGCTATGTCTCATGCTCACAGGACTGCTTTGCTCCCGTGTGTGAGGCGTTTGGGTGCACTGGTTGGCAGTCGTTGGGTGGCTGGTTGGCAGTCCCCATGGCCGGTTCTCGCCTTCTGGTGGTGTGGGGTACTGGTTGTGTGCCTGTGAATGAATTCTATTTCGTGGTGCTCTGGGCTCTTTGGTGCTTACTGAGGCTGTGGGGCCACATCTGGGATGGGGGCTAGGTGGCTCTGATGCAGTGCTTCAAAATCATTCACGTTATCACACGCCTGTTTTTTTTTAATCTTTCACACTCTGCATGTAAATTTGTGGCTTTCCCACACACATATATACATGTAACTCATGCCTTCTCATATAATATTTCTATGATCACTGCTACCAGCCTGATGACCTACTCTATCAAGCATGATCTGTCTTCTGTCTGTTTATCCTCTCTCTCTCTTCTCCCTGTTTGCATCCTCGTTGTTACAGACACTGTCTTCATCCGAACTTTTCACTGTCACAGTTCTTGTCATGGTTTGTTGAATGATGGTTTTGTGTTTCACTCCTTTATTTTATAGGAAAATAAAAGGGGGCAACAAATTGCTGCTGCAATTTTGAAAAATTGTATATTTTCTTAATTGTCATACTAAAGTGATACATATACAGACAAGGGGTAAAAAAAAAAAAGGCTTCTGTGTTTGTGACTGGAGAAACTGTGCATAGTGTAAAGTTTGTCTGTTGCATCACCTTACAGCTTCATGGTGGAGCGGCACAGAGAAGCTGTTTGTCTTTCAGCTGCCCCCCGTTGTCCAGGGTCGCCACAGCAGATCCAGAACAGATCCTCATTGGGATTTGGCACATTTTACGCTGGATGTCCTTTCTGATGCAACTCCAATTGTACTTGGAGAAACACACAGCGCCTGGTCTTGCCCAGTGGTCTCCCAGCCAAGTACTAATCAGGACCTGCTCTGCTTCACTTCTGAGATCTGTCCGGATCAGATGTTCACAAAACGGATTGGCTACCATGGAGTGGCACAGAGTAGGATTTTCATAAAAACATGTGAAATTTCAGCTTCAGTTTGCCAGAAGACACATGGGAGACTTGAGCTTAGATGTATTTTCTCGTTTTAAAATCCAAGCACATCATTCATTATTTCAACTCCACTGTGGTGGTGTACAGAGGCAAAATTACAAAAATTGTGTCACTGTCCAAATACTTATGGACCTGACGCTATGATACTTTTTTTTTAAGATGGACTGTAGTAGATGTACTGTTGTCAGATCTGTGTACAGCAACTGCAGAATTTACGGTATTTATTCCATCAGCACCAAACACCCTCATAAACAAGACGATATCTTTTTCAGAAGCTCATTATTCCTTAAATAGGGATGGGAATTGAGAACCAGTTGAGAACTGCTTCCAAATTGTTCAATCCATAGGCATCGCACGCCTCTGAGCTTAAACAATTCCTTTTATTATTGCTGAAGTGTTTTTCTGTCAGTTCAGCTTTGCAAAAACTCGTGCATCATGATGTCAAATGTCGCTGCATCAACGTGAAATTGCATCTGCGCACGACGCTGTGAAAA
This sequence comes from Chatrabus melanurus, assembly GCA_900302635.1. Taxonomy (NCBI): domain Eukaryota; kingdom Metazoa; phylum Chordata; class Actinopteri; order Batrachoidiformes; family Batrachoididae; genus Chatrabus; species Chatrabus melanurus. The sequence continues at coordinate 10,966 of OMMV01189238.1, forward strand.
TCTTGCAAGAAGGACAAATAACAAGGTGGTCCAAAGCGTGGCTTCATTTCATGAAATTGATGACAGCAGTGCTACTTGCAAAAATGATGAATGAATGGAAACACAAGCAATATGTTCTACACACACATGCCACTGCGCCCTATACAGCTGCAGTCAGAAGTTTACATACACTCATCATGGGAATGGATGTCATGGGGTATGTCCATGTGGCGATGTCACACCTGCGGTTTATCGCTCGGCGGCTGATATGCAACCTGAATTTCTGCGGCTGTTTCAAGGTTTGTGTGAAACACATCAGGTGGATGTCCAAATGCGTGGAGTGTGAGACTGGCGCACTACTGATGTGCACGTATGTTGCAGCAAAACATTGACAGAAAAAAATGCAAATACACAGCAGACGTGGTGCGCGCCACAAGCACGACATTAATGTTGTAAAAAAGTGATTACAAAATGGCTAATGTGCGACCTGCAGCTGCCGTGCTTTTGTCATGCAACAGTAGTGAGGAATATATGCCGCATAGTGACGACAAGAAGAGCGTAAATCCGCGGTTTCGGAGCTGAGCTGTCAGTTCTACACATCAACTCAGCAAACATCATCTCTGGCACCAGAACAAATGATTAAAAAAAAAGCGTTGAGACTCCTGACACTGTAAAATTCAGTGACTGGGTTTAAAGAATCGAGCCACAGAGGTGCGTCTGTCCGTTCAGAGCCACAGTGTGTATTTGGCACAATTGCGCACTGACAGGTGTGCAGAGTCACATTTCTTTCACTGATCTGCGCTCCACCTTCAGGCTGAGATTAGTTTTATATAAGGAGGTGAAGTAATGTAATATTTATTATGATCAAATAGCACGGGTTTCGACAACTCAATATAAATGAAAGGTGGGCGGGGCTACTTAATAAATGGACCAGAAGCAC
>OMMV01189243.1:8141-18740 GCA_900302635.1 Chatrabus melanurus
CCATCCTCCCAAATGCTGTTCAAAGAGGTGGATTGTTTTCCCTCATTGTAAATCTCATGTTTAAGAAGGACCCACAAGTTCTCAATAGGGTTTAAGTCAGGTGCGGAAGGGGATCATATCATTAGTCTGTCATCTTTGAGGCCTTTGCTGGCTAGCCAAGCAGTGGAGTACTTGGATGCATGTCCTGCATTTATGCAGCATTGTCCTGCATAAAAATCATGGCCTTCTTGAATGATGCAGACTTTTTCCTGGACCACTGCTTGAAGAAAGTATCTTCTAAAAACTGGCAGTAGGTCTTGGAGTTGATTTTAAGTCCATCTTCAACCCGAAAAGATCCAACTAGCTCATCCATCTGGTCCATCAAGAGTCACTCTCATTTCCATAAAACCTTTGAAAAATCTGTCCAAATATTTCTTGACCCAATCTTGACGTTTCAACTTGTGAGTCTTGTTCAGTGGTGGTCATGTTTCAGCCTTCCTAACCTTGGCCATGTCTCTGAGCACTTAACACCTTGTACTTCTGGATGCTCCAGATATGTTGCAGTGCTGGAATATGGTGGCACTGGAGGAAAATGGGTTCCTGGTAGCATCAGGTTTAATTCTTAAGTCTTTTGCAGTTAAATTGCATCTTTTCTTCTCCACGCGTTTCTTGCGACCCAGTTGGCTATTTGCAACAAAATGTTTGATTGTTCGGTGATCAAGGCTCAGTAGCTGAGCTATTTCTGGAGTGTTGCTTCCCTCTGAAAGGCATTTTACAATTTATTTAATTTTTCAGTGTCTGTTAAATCTTTTTTTTTGGCCCATTTTGTCTGCGGTAAAGAAGCTGCCAAATAATTGTGCACACTTTGATATAGGGTGTTAATCACTTTTAGCTGCGCCCTCCCTGATTACACAAATACATATCAGCTGAGAATGCTAAAATCCAATAAGCATTCAGGTTTTTATAGCTTGGAGTTGGAAAATATGCGTAGAAATGATGATGTCAGAATTCTCACTTGCCTAATATTGGAATATTGTTTGTTTCAAAGCCTGAAAACTGAATTCAAGCAATTTTCCACCTCGTTTATTCTTCTCGACTCGTCCCTTGGTCAGAAACATCTCCTCTGCAGGGAAGCAGCTCCCTCTTGTTTTGTGTTTCCCATGATGCCTGAGGGAAGTCTGTAACTTTTCCTGCTTCCTTTTTGGACGTTGACTTCACATATGTGCACTTTAAGCCATGCCCACTTATTTTGGTCCTTGACAACAGGAAGGTTGTGGGTTTTTTCAGCTGAGCCACACAAATCTGAAACAGTGTAATTACTCTGAGGCTGTTGACACAATCTTCTGTTGGTACAGATACCAGTGCATGTCTTTATGCACGGCCTTGCTTAATGCCTTACTTAATGGCTTCATTTCCAAGTGTCCACATATGAATCCCTCCTACTTTGTGTTTTACAATTCCTGGAACTAATTCTTGGCATGATTTTGTACATTCAGCACACCGAGGACTCTGACTGTTGACATTGTAGCAGAAAAACGACTGTGACGCCCAAACTGGCTACAAGCTGAAGAAGCTAATGTTAGCAGGCTATTAAATCTTGTTTTTGTAACAAATATGGAACGCTGCCTCTGAAGTCTGACATTTTGCTGTGTAATTATCATTATTAACTTGTGCTTAGACAGGAAGCCTTTTTTGTACAGTTGTGGACATTCTGACACTGTTTTGAGCGCCGTCACGGCGTACAGCCGTTAGCAGAAATCCAAAGGTCAACACAGTTCATTAACTTCTATAAAACTGAACTTTTGATGCAGTGCTGCGACTCGCCTCATGTTGATTACAACTACAGATCACGAGACAACAAACAATGATGACGGCAACACAAAACGTTTTTCTGCAATAATGGGAACACTTCATTAGAGTACAACCCACGCCAAGGTCCAACACTCCTTGGTCCGTATCCAGAGGTCTATAGCTCACGGTCTAAAACGGAAAGCGCAGGTGGATTCAGGGTGTGTCCGACTCCTTTTTGCTATTTAGATGGTGTGGAATGGAGAGGTGGGGTGGGCTGGCTGCCTGCCTGGTTGGTTGCTGAATATTCACGACCCAAGGCGGTTCTGCAGTGTGGTGGAAACAGTGACACACGCCATTTAAAAAGTGGACCTAAGTGAGAAGTTTTCTGGCACGTTCACGGATCTGTGCCAACCTGTTAGAGCGTGCCAGCGGACAGCATCCACACAGGCTCGTGGTGGTGAAGTCTGCATTTCTCCATGACTTTTATTTCAGTTAACGGTTGATTTTGATTCATTGCCGTTGTGTATACAAGCAGAGCATACACACGTCATGAGTGCTGCGCTGTTTCAATTCCACAAATACAATGCGCTTGATTTAGACCAGGTTTTTGCTGGTTTACACAACAGTCACTTTCTGCTTCCACGCAGTAGCTCGCAGCAGCACTGCGCCTGACCACACCTCGTTTTCAGAGCAGCACACCCACAGGCGAGCGTGAGTGGAGACTTAAAGGATGTGAAAACCAAAACTGCTTCAGGTGGAAACCAGAAATGACACTTGCATTGCACTGTGCGCTGCTTTGTGACAGATGGAGACTGGGCTCCCTTATCGATGTAACAACTAATTACTTTAATAGAAATAAGACTTCTGTCCCGCACCAAGAGATTTGTCAGTTCGGAATCAGTGAAAGTGAAGCACTGTGCAGTGTTTTCATAATGCAATATTTACACAATAATTACAGCAGGATACTGTAACCACTCCTGTGTGTGTGTCTGTGCGTTTGTTTGAACAAAATAACTAACACAGTTGCACAGATTTTCACCAAACTTAGAGGGAATATGGCTTGGGTTAGTGTATTCAGATGATTAACTTTTGGAACAGATTGGTCAAAGGTCAAGTAAAACATTGCCCAAAAAAACAAGTTTACCATAATATCTCCATCACCGCCGTGGTTGCAGATTTGATCAAAAACTCATATTGATCAGTAAATTATTTGTGATTGATTGGTATAACTTCATGATGAAGTAATAAAATACCTTATTCAACTACGTGGGGCTGCTCAAAGCTCACTGCATGTATTACCGACAATAAGTATTCATAATCCATAAAATAAACTTATATCTGAGTGTGCAGAGTGCACAGGGTACACCCCAGCGCTCTGCTGCCTTTCATTAGTTCTGCAGTTTGTCCTACTGCTGAAGGACTTTGTAAAAAATGTGCACAAAGTTTGCGTCTTACATGATCCACGTGGACACACAGACAGAAACCATGGCAGAGAATAATTAAATGCACTGACTCCAACCATGAACCTATTTGCCTCAAAATTAAAAGTTTCTATTCTGAGCCAGACCAAACGTTTTGACCAAGCTGCCGCCAAAAAGCCAACTGAGATTTGTGGTGGAAAACGAAACTTGGTTGGCAGTAACAAAGCACTGCTGTACTTTACCAGGATGGTGGCGTGGGCGTGGCCCAGCAGTGTGTGTGAGGTGAGCACTGGTGGCATACGGCTGTCAGTAGGTTCCAGCTTCACACGACCAGCTGTTTAATTAACAATATTGTGTTTATGCTGATGGGGAAGCACATCACAGGCTGGAGGCAGTGGGATCAGGTCTGGAACCGTCTGGAGAAATGTTTTTGCACACTTTGGTTGTTAATCTGTGCCCCGACAGAACTTGGCTACACATACTGTATTCGAACATTCCGCTGCTACACTCTGTAGGAATATTGCTAATGTGCATGCACCTGAACGTGATGCACTGTGAAGGAATCATTAAAGTTTCTGAAAGCCGTCCAGCTGCAGTGTGTGACTTGCTGACCTGTGCTGAGTATTTTGCACGAAGGCGTCCGGCCTCACAGCCTTTATCGCAGACCCTCAGCTGCCTGGCTTGCTCGAGCTCTCGTTTCAGACGGATCCGCGACTCATTGGCTTCTTTCATCTTCTTCTCACTCTCTGCCCGCAGACGCTCAATCTCCTTCCTCAGGTTGCGCTTGGCCTCGGTCGCCTCCCGCAGCTTCTCCTTTTTTGCCACGCGCAGGAACTCCAGCTCCTTGGAAGAAGAGACGGGAAACAGCAATAGCATGAAAAGGGTGTGACTTGGTGTCAATAACAAGGCGTTTACATGATGGGAAAAGCTTTACAAACGTGTACCTTCAGAAAATATAATATTCAACTGGTGCCTCTATGACTGTTATGAATGGAAAACTACAGAAAGCTGTGAAAACGCTGTTTGCAGATCAAATGTGGCTCAAACTCCCTTTGGGAGCCTTAATGGTAGTGTTGTCTCTTTCTATTTAATTTCTACAGCGCTTTTCCATCTGAAGCGGACGCTCAAAGCACTTTACAAAGATGACCTACATTCACCCATTCACGCACACACACACACACACACTGATGTCAGTGTGCTGCCATGCAAGGCACTCAACTGCACACCGGGAGCAACCTGGGGATTAAGGACCTTGCCCAAGGGCCCTTAGTGATTTCCTGGTCTGATGAGGATTTGAACCAAGGATCCTCTGGTCTCAATCCCCCCGTTTTAATTTCTGGACCATCAACTCCCCTTTTTCTGTCGTTGTTGCTTCTCTAAATATTCAGCTGCTAACTAGTATCATATCCAACTTCTCCTGCACTCTCCTCACTGCCCATGTCTCAGCTCCATATGAGACATTTCACTACTGTCTGATAAACCTGACCTTCATACCCTGTTCCGGTTCTTCCAGCCAGACTACACCAGTTATTTCTACATCCAGGGCTCTAAATCCTAAACTGATTTCTCTTTTCAATACCTCTCCCTGCAAGCTAAGCTGATCTGCATCTTCACCTGCATTGACGATGATCAATGGTGATCTATAGTGCATGTGATCAAAGCACCTCCTGCAAATATATTTGGTGTGTGTAATCTGAGTGAAAAGTAAGGCTCAGGGTGCAAAGGCATTGTAATCAGTCTCTTAATTAATCATGGGTGTGTTTAAGGCATAACATGAATTAAACCAATCAGATTGTTCTCTAACTTTACCTTTAAGAGCCGTGTGCGCTGCAACCTGGCACATTGCTATTTAGATGACACACCAACTAAGAGGTTTTCTGGCCTGGAACCAGATCTGCGTGCAAAGTGTCAAAGTGTGTGAGCGGATGACTTATGGGAGAGATGACACAGAAAAGTGAAATTTTCTATTTGCCCATCGGTGTTAATGTTTGTTTTCAGTTCAGTTTCATTGTAGTTGGATGTATCATGAACCTGGACTCCACCAGTGCCACAGACCAGTGTTTCTCAACTCCGGTCCTTGGGACCCACAGTACTGCACATTTTCTATTTATCCCTGAACTAATCAGAGCAGATCAGCTCAGTTAGCTGTTGATTAGCTGAACACACAGTACTTTGGGTCCCGAGGACCGGAGTTGAGAAACACTGCCATAGACCAACAAAAACCTAGTCTTCATCCAGGTTTTTGGTGGTCAATGGCACGGTTAGCCTCTGCTGCCACATGATGAACCGCACCAGGCCATACTTCATTTTAAAACCATCACACCCACGGACACACAAATACTCTTACTACTTACACAACATGGATGCTGGGCATGACAATGACAACTGTGATTGGTTGAAAACAAGTAATGACACACTGTTTTCGCACTGGGTATAAGATAGGTCCCTATATCTTCTTCATAATAAACTTCAGTGTTCTGGCTTTCAAAGAACTTCTCCATTGTTGTACCTTCTTTTCTACTACTGCCGTCTTAATGCTACACAACACAACATCATCTGCAAAAGGCAGATAAAAGTCAATAGGTCCTTAATGCGCAGTCACACTATGACGTTTGGGCCAATGCAGACAAACGTTTTTGCAAACGTCGATGTTCGCCGGTGGCCAGCGGAGGCCAGCGGAAACCGACGTTTTGCAAATACGTTCGGCCCAAACGTCATAGTGTGACTGCACCTTTAGCCAGGTCACAACCATTAAGAACCAACTTATTTTTTTACTGACTACTTCATTAAAAATATTTTTCACTGATTGTGAGTCTGTCTGTTAAGAGTGACACGAGCTTTTGCTGAGTTGAAAATGCCGGCTCAGGGAACATGGAAGCCCAAAGGTTGAGAAACAAAATGAATTTTCAAATTTAGTAAGTTAGTTGTGGGATCAATCTGAGTTACTGCATCACTAACAAGTTGTTTAAAAAACAAAAAAAACAAAAAAACAAAACCAAGAGCAGAGACGCGTTACAGGAGGCCACAGTGTCCATGTCAGTGTTTATATTCAGCAACATATGGGCTTTCAGAACTTAAGTTTCCTTCCTCTAAAATGCTTACAGTCCAACAGAGTGCACAGTGTGTGTGTGTGTGCATGTGTGTGCACATATGTGTGCGTGCTGTGGTAACACGCCCACGGCCTTCTCCTGGGAGCTTAGCAGTGAGGACAAACATGTCTGTCATCAAGCTTTGTTAGTTCCTACAAGAAGGTTGAAAAGAAACAATCGCAATCACACCCTTTACACGGCGCATTTACTGCACAGCTCTTTCGAAGCTTTTAGGAACACAACTCTCACTGTACACGTCCCCCTGTCCAAAGCAGTAAGATCTACACCACTCTTCATTTACTTTATGCTCTATTTGTGTTGCTTCCCCGCAGAGTCGTCTACATGCTGATGGAAAGCGAAAAGTGGAGAATCAGTTTTCTTTGGTCGGGATGCATTTTCTTGTTCTCTGTCCAAGTCCAAAAATAAAAATGGAAGTCTGGCCTTTCCCTCTGCAGCAACATCCGCTCTTATTGTTATCATTTGCCAAGTTCTACTCAGCTTTGTGAACAGTGATAATGAGTTCTCGTCCACTTCTCCCTTTTGATTCCTGAGAACAGTGATTTCCATACTTTCCAGCTCTTAAACTTTTTAGGTAAAGGTTGTAGGCAGAAGGTCTGTATCATGTACGACATAAATATTGGATGTCTGTCCTTTGACATACACTAGTTGAGACATCAACATAAATACTGCTGGTTTTCACTGAAAGATAGCCTTCAGAATTCAATGTTGGTATAATTCTGTGTCCATCATTTATTTGTCAAACACAACCTCTCACTTTCTGTATAGTCCAGTGTTTCCACCAATCGTTAGGTTGTTTTTCCTTGTTTAATCAGTGAACCTACCACAGGATTTATAATATTAGTCTATTTTTAGGAAAAGTAGTATCATTAACAAAGCTTGTAGGTTTGCTAATGTAATCAGTAAGACTTTAACCCGTTTATAGTAAATCTGCCGCTTTGATGTAAAAATACTTTTATTGTGAAGTACATGGAGGAAAATGAGCCACCAGCAGTAGCTTTACACATTCCACTTACTGCCTGCAGCAACAAAACACAAAACAGCAGAGCTGTCATCAGTTATAAAATGTACTATTTTAAATTTTCACTACAATGATAGAGGACGCCCTGCGATCAGAACATATTAATCACAGCACGGTGGCTTAGTGGTTAGCACTGTTGCCTCACAGTGAGCAGGTCCCAGGTTTGCTTCCGACCTGGTCCTTTCTGTGTGGAGTTGGCATGTTCTCCCCGTGTTTGTGTGGGTTCCTTTCTGGGTGCTCCGGCTTCCTCCCACTTCCAAAGACATGCAGGTTTGGTGAATTGGTGACTCTAGATTGACCGTAGGTGTGAGTGAGAGTGTGAATGTTTGTCTATATGTGACCCTGCAATGGACTGGCGGCCTGTCCAGGAGGTACCCCGCCTCTCACCCAGTGTCTGCTGAGATGGGCCCCAACCCCCCCCCTTAATTGGAGTAAACAGGTACAGAAAATGGATGAGTGAATGGTGGCTTTGATGTAACGCAGAAGCTTCTTACAATACAATAAGTTCCTCCTGTGGTGGAGAAACAAATTTACTTATATTTGTATAAATTTATAATATATTTAGAATACATTTTTAAAAATATAGATATATTCCAAATCTGTTCACTTTAAAATAATTATGCTAAATTACTGCATTTCTTTTGTCAAAGGGCATACAGTATAACCCACACACTCCAATACGTAATCAGCCAATCACATTGCTGTGACTCAATGCATAAAGGCATGCAAAGTTCAGACCAAACATTAGAAGGGAGACGAAATTTGATCTCGGTGACTCAGAATGAGGAGCGATGGTTTGTGCCAGATGGGCTGGTTTTAATGTCTCTCAAACTGCTGATCAAACTGAGATTTTCACACACAACCATTTACAGAGTTTACAGACAAAGGAGCACAAACAAAAATGACTCAATAAGCAGCACTGCTGCTGTGTCGTGTTACTAAGCGTCTCAGCTGCCATGAGGGAACCTTCATGTCAGAACTTTCACAGCTTTTCAAAGCCCATGACGGCAGCTGCCTACCTGCTGAAGGCTGCGTTTGGCCTGCAGAGCAGATCCCAGCTTCTCCTCCTGCTTCACCCTCATCTTGACAATTTCGTGCAGGAATTTCTCCTTGGACTCTTTGGAGTCAAGCCCACTATCCAGTGCCTGCCTCAGACTCTCCAATTCTGATTCCAGTCCAAACTCCTGAGGGGTGGAGGTGGAGGACAGAGCCGGAGCAGCTGCGGAGGCGGCGCTCTCTGTCGATGTGACAGTGCAGACGGGCCCTTGGTTGCCTGGTGAGCTCAAGTCCTTAGCCGAGCTGCTGGATGAGGTGAAAGACGGTGACGACAGCGATGACAGGGAGGAAGTGACTGTTGGAAGATAAAACAGTGTGTTGATTAAAGTGTTCAAGAATGGAAATAAAGTTGACGTCTTTCCATTTGTCAAGACTATCTTCAGTCTGCACCTGGCATGGGCTGGTTTCTGGTTTCACTGTTTACTGCAGTTTGGAAATGCCACGGTTCCAAAACTGATGATCTGAGATTTGCTGTCTGAGAGAATGAGATCCAAAAACAAACCTGAGGCCTTTCTACATCGTTCAGTCGGTGAGCTGTGGTTCATCGATGAAGGCGTGGAGACATATTTCAGTTATCAAATTTAAAAAAATAATAATAAAAAAGCCCACAGGCAGTGTTGGGGGGAAAACCCAACACAAGGCTTTTGAATAGTGACTTTAGAGGCAATACATCACAGCGTAGCTGCACACCTGCAGGAACACCCACCCACAGCTCTTTGCTGAATTCTTCTTCTTTTGACTGCTCCTGTTAGGGGTCGCCACAGCAGATCATCCGTCTCCATCTCACCCTGTCTTCTGCATCTTCCTCTGTCACACCAACCACCTGCATGTCCTCCCTCACCACATCCATAAACCTCCTCTTTGGACTCACTCTTCTCCTCCTACCTGGTGCCTCCATCCTCAGCATCCTTCTCCCTATATACCCTGGGTCCCTCCTTTGTACATGCCCAAACCATCTCAATCTCGCTCCTGTCTTTTTGTTAGCACCACCATCTCTCAGCCGTACAACATAGCTGGTCTCACTACTGTCGTTCCCTTTTACTCTTGAAGATATTCTTTGATCACAAATCACTCCTGCCACCTTTCTCCACTCACTCCACCCTGCCTGCACTCTCTTCTTCACCTCTCCACTCATCTACTTCCACCACCTCTACTCCTTTCAACCTCACGATTCCACCGTGCTCCCTCTCATTCACACACATGTAGGCTGTCTTTCTCCAACTGACTTTCATTCCCCTTCTCTCCAGAGCGTATCTCTACCTCTCCAGGCTGGTCTCAACCTCAATGACTGCAAACAAGAAAGGGCTCAGAGCCGATCCTTGATGTAATCCCACCTCCACCTTGAAAGCATCTGTCATTGCACTGTGTCACCCTGTCCTTGTACATATCCTGCACCACCCTCACATACTTCTCTGCCACTGCAGACTTCCTCATACAATACCACAACTCTTCTCTTGGCACCCTGTCATAAGCTTTCTCTAAATCAACAAACACTCAATGCAACTCCTTCTGGCCTTCTCCGTACTTCTCCATCAGCATTCTGAGAGCAAACATAACATCTGTCGTGCTCTTTCTCACAGATCTTCACCTCTTTTCTTAGCCTGGCTTCTACTACTCTTTCCATAACTCCATGCTGTGGCTGATCAACTTTATGCCTCTGTAGTTACTGCAGCTCTGCACATCACCCTTGGTCTTAAAAATCGGAAACAGTACACTTCTCCACTCCTCAGGCATCCTCTCACTTTCTAAGATTTTATCAAACAAGCTTCTTATAAACTGCACTGCCATCTCTCCTAAACATTTCCATGCCGCCACTGGGTATGTTGCCTGGACCAACTGCCTTTCCACTCTTGATCCTCTTCATAGCTGTTTTCATTTCATCCTTACTAATCTGTTGCATTTCCTGATTTATTCTCTCCACATCGTCCAGCCTTCTCTGTGTCTCTCATTTTCCTCATTCATTAGCTCCTCAAAATACTCCCTCCACCTTCTCAACACACTCTCACTTGTCAGCACATTACCATCTGCATCCTTTATCACCCTAACCTGCTGCACATCCTTTCCAGCTCAGTCCCTCTGTCTGGCCAATCGGTACAAGTCCTTTTCTCCTTCCTTACTCTTCAACTTCATGTACAGCTCGCTATATGCCCTTTCCTTAGCCTTTGCCACTTCTCTTTTCACTTATGCCGCATCTCCTTGTACTCCGTCTACTTTCATCATCTCT
>OMMV01189248.1:0-11095 GCA_900302635.1 Chatrabus melanurus
TCTGTTAAATCAAGGCAATTAAATTCGGTCCAAAGAGAAATTATTAATTTTACTTCTTTAATTGCCAAACGCTGTCTTCTCCTTCAGTGGAAATCTCCTAACCCTCCCTCTGCATCACAATGGCTTAAAGACACCATGCTCTTCCTTAAACTTGAGAAGATTAAATATACTATGAGAGGGTGCACGGATAAGTTCTTTTGCAAATGGCAACCTTTTATTTCATACTTTAAGGACTTGCTGGTCCTGCCAGATTAAGTGCTGTTTTGTTAGATTCTGTTTGTGTGATCTCCATCTGAGCCAGGGTGGGATGGGTGAAGGTTTATGGGCTTAATTTATGTGTACTTATACTGTTTGTTTTTTGTTGTTGTATTTCTGTTTGTTTTTTGTTGTTGTTGTTTGTTTGTTTTTGTTTTTCTTTGTTGAAAAAACAACAACTAGAAAATCGTACTGTATAGCTGTAAGTTGTTAATTGTTATATTCTCCAATAAACATATGTTGCAAAAAAAAAAAAAGAATAAATAAATACTAATAAATAAAACTGTTTAAGTCGTTTGCTACAATGTTTGACATAAGATGGCACTACTTTTAAAAATGCAGTTTAAATACATGGAGTCTGAGGTTTATGGAAATGTGAAATGCTTGTAACTGGGGTAGATGTTTTTACACACACACACACACACACACACACAGAGAGAGAGAGAAATATCATATACTGTAGACATCTGGTGACCTGCAGACAGGCGACAAATTAAAGGAGGAAAAAAAAAAACAACCCATCAACATTAAGTGCCTTAGTAAGGTGTTGTGATACTACATGCTGCCAGAACAACTTTAGCGCTCCTTGGCATTGATTCTACAAGTCTCTGGAACGCGACTGGTGGTACAGAACACCATTCTTCCAAAGGATATTACCTCATTTTGCGTTTTGTGATGATGGTGATTCAGTGTTATAGTATTTTGATACTTGGCATTAAGGTGTCTTAAGGCCCAGTTTTTCCAGACATTGACCTTGGCTTTGTTTTTGCATCCCTTGGCCTCAAGGGTTCAAAGCCTTGGTCATCTCAAAAAAATGTAAAGGGATTTTCGAGGCCCCAAGTGGAGGAGTTCGAGTATCTCAAGTCTTGTTCACGAGTGGGAGTAAGCTAGAGTGTGAGTTCGATAGATGGATCGGTGCTGCATCTGAGGTCCTGCGGACGCTGTACTTGATCATCATAGTGAAGAAAGGGCTGAACCAGAAGACGAGGCTCTCAATTTACCAGTCGATTTATGCTCCTATCCTCACCTATGGTCATGAGCTTTGGGTAGTGACCGAAAGAACAAGGTCGCAGATACAAGCGGCGGAAATGAGGTTCCTCCGTAGGGTATCCAGTCTTAAACTCAGGCACAGGGTGAGAACTTCAAATATCTGGGAGGAACTTGGAGTAGAGCTGCTGCTCCTTCGCATTGAAAGGATCCAGCTAAGGTGGTTCGGGCATCTGGTGAGGATGCCCACCTGGTCGGTAGGGAGGTCTTCCAGGCATGTGCAACTGGGAGGAGGACCCAGGGCATGAATTATATCTTCCAGCTGGCTTGGCCCCCAGAAAGAGTTAGCGGGCCTGGCCAAAGATAGGGAAGTGTGGGCTGAGCTGCTTAGTCTGCTGCCACCATGACCCAGACCCAGATAAGTGGCAGAAAATGGAATGAATGAATGAATGGAATTTTGCTGTTTTGCAAGTAAATTTTAAAATAGTTTGGATGCTTTGAGTGATCAAATTACATTATGAAGCTAATACAAGTTCTAGGCAAACATAATAGGCCTAGACAATGAAAAAAATGCATCAGTAAAGAATATAATCGATAAAAGGTACAAATAGCACAGTTAGTAATGTGGCAGAAATACACTCATTTGCCTTTCTGTATAGATTTATAAACTTGAAACAAATTGCCGCAATTTTTGCAAATTATTGTCAAAGACTTCCGCTTTTTACATTCCATGGTCATAAGCAATAACTTGCCTAACGTTTATGAAATTTGAATAAACAGCACTCCACGTGCCACTTCTCCAAGGTCTATAGATGTGCCCAGTTTCAGAATTCTGATCACAGACTTGCTGCAGTTTCTTTGAGGATTCAGTTAAAGTCTTGCAGACTGCAGTCTGTTCAGTGCCCATGATTAAATCTGGCCAGACTTCAAGATCAGACTTTTATGAGAGTTTGCACACAATCTGGCTGGAGGACTTGCAGACATGGACACAACTGGTGATCCGAATGGAATGTGGGAGTTCTTCCATGACCAGACCCTGAAAGTTGCTGGAGGTTATATTGGAGTCGTAGTGCACGGCTTCGTGGACATTCTAGATTGGATACGGAGCTGAGAAAGTGGGCTGTGATGGCCCTGAGGGTAGACAAGGACATATTTATTAGTAGAATCCATGATCAGGTGGCTCATCATCTGTGGTCTTGTGACCCTCAGCCTGCTTAGAGGAATCAAAGCATTTTGTTTCTCCAAACCTACACCTCATTCCACATTAGTCATGCCACATTAGTCATAGCATTTGGTTTGGCCCTGACAAATGCTGTACTATCCTACTGGGCCAGCTACTTTGAGAAGTTGTATTAGATGGATCCTCCTGCCAGGATGTAAGACACCTCCAGTATCAGGGTTTTGGTGGCGAGACTGCAAAGGCAGCAAAACAGCTGAGGACAGAGAAAGCTTCAGGGATACGCGGGAAAGGAGCTGAACTCCTCCAGGTGGGTGGAGTCCTGTCCTCCTGGCATTGCAAACGATCTTTGTTTCAGTCTGGGAGACTGGTATCATCCCTATGACCTGGAAGAAAGAACTTGTCCCACTCAGGAAAGCAAAGAGTGATCTCTTGTGTTGCAACAACTACAGGGGTATTACACTGCTCTCTGTGCTGGGAAAGGTGCTTTAAATGATTATTCTTAAAAGGAATCATGTCCTAGTTATTTGCTCATCAGTGACCGCAGCAGTCTGGCTTCACACCAAAAGAAGTCAACCATTGACCGCATCCTAACTTTGCGAGTACTTACTGAATGCAAACATGAATATTGGCAGTGCTTCTTTGCAGCCTATGTTCATGTTCGCAAAGTGTTTGACTCAGGTCACTCGTCTAAACTCTGGGAGATCCTGAAAATTTACAGGATCCCCAACAAATTGCTGGACATCATAGCTGGCCTATACACAGGTGCAGAGTGGGGGCAGCGTCTAACTTCTTCCCAATGAATTCTGCTGTTCGTCAAGGATGTGTTCTAGTTCCTACTCTGTTCAATGCTTGCACTGACTGGGTGTTTGGGACGTTTGTGGAAACCAGCGGCTTAGGTGCGTTTGTTTGTGAGGAAAAGTTTACTGACCTTGCTGTGGCCTTTGCGGAATCAATAGATGCCCTGATTGCCGCACTTCAGAAGCTGAGTGAGGAGTTGAGAGTGCACAGGCTTGCGACTGCCCTGGATCAAAACTCAGAGCCAGGCTTTCAATGACTTCCTGGCCTCGGCCGTCATCAGCATATCTGGGTACGGTGAAAGTGTCAAATTCAGACATTCAGGTCTCCGAGTCCTCAGCCTTTGAGGTCGAGAGACTCTTGGGAAGAGCTTATGGAGTCATGAGGCCCTTGGATAGAGGTGTCTAGTGATGTTGATACTTATGTAGGCAAATGAAGGTCCATGTCTTTAGGGTCCTGGTGCTTCCTGTCTTAACCCATAAGAACCCATGGTGACACCTGTGACACCTTATCCATGACACCTTAAAATGTTGTCATGGATACACAAAATTCACACATTGTCACCGGACCACACGAGGATGTTAAGTATATGTCACTTTGGAACTTCATCAGTTAAAGTCAAGAAAATAAGGAAATCAATATGGAATAAGGAAATAAGGAAATTTCTAGGACATTTAAAGGGATGGTGACACCGGTGTCACCATGGATTCTTATGGGTTAATGTATGGTTGTGAGACTTGAACGCTAACTAGTGACCTATGAAGACTGGATGTCTTTGGTACTAGGTCTCTCTGGAAAATCCTTTGGTACCACTGGAGTGACTTTGTGCCAAACAAGATGTTACTTAGAGAGAGTTGGAAAAGGAATATCACTTTCATTGTAGAAACATCAGCTATGACATTTTGGCCATGTGGCACATTTCTCTGGGCATGATCTAGCATTCAGATGCTTCAGTGTTGAGAACCCCAGCAACTGGAAAAGGTCAAGAGGATGCCCACTTTTCACCCGGCTGCAGTAGATAGATGGCTACATTCAAGAAGTGGGGATGGAATAGTTTTTAATCTGGGTGGTTGCTATCCAGGCCCCAGAGTGGTTCCATGGTGTGGTGGATGCAGTGACGCTTGGCGTTGGCGCACACTCCCAGACCTGACTTTACACCACCTGCTTCCTTTCAAGATATTGATAGTCAGTTCCCAAAATAGTCATTTGCTCCCTTTTGATTCAAGTTGGGATGTCATTGTGTCTGTCACATGTTTTTACAACTACTATTGTTACTTTCATAATTTAGCATGTTTTGAATATGAAAGTCCATGTCTTTTTTGTATGAACCTCCATCTTTGTATGACTCATTCGTTTTTTTGCTTTTCTTTAGTTATGCCTTGGCCTTGAGGGTTTGGGCATAGACTACACCGTGGTATTGGAGAGCACTGTAACATCTGCCATAGTTTAATCTGATTGAGATCTGAGGCCTGTAGTACAAAGCGAATGCAACATAGCCAGGATCTCTTTCAGTTATCTGGCTTGACTAACCCTAACAATCGCAGTCTCGCTCAGCTGGTTATCAACTCGTCAGTCAACCCAGGTTTTTCCCAATCGAGCTGTGAGCGCGTTCACATAAAAGAGGTGGGGTGTGCAGCACATGGCCAATCACAAACATGGACAACTGTACCGGCAGCAGAGCGGCATATTTCACAGCCGAAGAGCAAACAATTATATTACAAAAATATGAGGAATACAGACACGTCATCCAGGCAAAACGCAACACAGTTACAGCTGCTAAACGCAGAAAGGACAGCTGGCAAAAGATCGCCCATTGTGTAAACGCATAAAAGTGTATCCAACCAGACGAGAGTGACGGTCATCTGCGGGTCACTCAGACGGTCCCTGTGGGTGTTCTCAAAATCCAGCATGAAATGATGCAACAGCCAGTGTGCATAGCTTCTTTTCTTCTCCCTGGCAGAAAAGCGCAGGCGAGGTGGAGGAAAAGTGCTCAGTCTGTCTATTAAAGAAGTGAGCAGGTAATTTATTTTTACACAGCTGATAAAAAACAGTCACCCTCACAAAAACATATAGTCTGTCCAATCTGCTGTCATAAATGAGTTTTGTCGTCTCCATTGTGGCAGATTTTGTGTGACATGCCAGCAAATTCAACTTCTAATTCCATTGTTGGGATGACGTTTGATTCCAAGTGTTTCCATGACTGTTACATCGCACAGTCTGCACACATCAAATTTGGGGTCTTAATCATAATTTTTAAAAAAATTTAAGAAGCATAAACCTGACGCCGTGCCTGGACATCGGTATAGAAAAGCACAATGACATGACTGTGTATGGCAAGGCACAGTGTTCTTGCTGAGATTTTCAACATCACTCACGCAGCGCAATGCATACCGTCTGCAGGACTGTAAGCGCACGGCTGCGCCCTCCTCAGAGACCCTCTCACGGAGCTCCAGGGGATCTTCAATAAAAGGACCAGCCATTTTAAAAAGAATTGAATGGTCAGAAGGCGCCGATCTCTTATCTGGAACATAACCTCCTCCGGAGCAGGTTAGCCATTCAGCATAATTTACCGCGATGATGTACCCCGGTAGGAAGTAAACCACCTTCGTAGGACGGAAAACCCAGGGTTAACCTTGAAGTTACCGCGATAAACAAATCCTGCTTCGTAGTACAGGCCTCTGGTGACTGAAGGTCAGTGTATGATTCACATCATTTTCATACGGAAACCATTCAGTGACTCCTTCCTGATGTATTTATTCCTGTTTTCCCGTCATCCGTCTGTATATTAGCTTGTTGAAAAGTAGGACAGTTTGACCAACTGTACCAGTCGGGAACAAACTGCCTGTGCTCCAGCTCAATGTTACTTTTAAGTTTACAAAGGAACAATCTGCTGAAAGGTTGGTCCAAATTAATGTTTGTTGACCAGTTGTGCAGTTAGTTTGTGAAATATACCATCAATTTAATAGGTTGATCCTGAAGCCCTTAAAGAAAATCAATGAGTTGTTCCAATAGAACAGACTGGGGCCAATTAAATTCCATTTAATAAATTCTAAACATGTGGGGCGTTACTAAATTGTCACACTGATCTGTGGGCAGGTAGAGCAACCTCTGCCTCTTATTTTAAAGCTATGCATTTCATGTCCAAACTGGATTGTTCTATACGACGACAATCTACCATAGAGCAGCACTTTATTTTTAACTGCAGTTGTGTTGCATTCAAATGCCCCTGAAAGCTTTGACTTTAGTTTTAGTCCATTTCAAGGACACCACTTGGCTCTTTGTATGTCGCATCATTGCTGCTATTTTTGTGCCAAATCCTAAAAAAAAAAAAAAATTGTTGACAAGCAGTTTTGGTGATAAATCAAGTCCTGCTCTGTGCATCAGTGGGTAGACAACAACTCAAAACATACAACCAAAGTGACCAAACAAATGCACAAAGTGATCCTTGTGTTACATTTGTGCAAAGACTCAGACGATGTGTAGTTTCTTATATTGTTGGGATAGTTCATTTGTGTTTTATCTGTAATTACACGCTGCAAGAATCGAATCAAAGGGGATCAGTGTGCAGACATCTCCAAAACCCAATCTAAACTAATCCGTCAAACGCACCACTGGGAGCAGGCCGACGGGCCAGATGGCCGACCGACTGGCGGGTTGATCAAGTGGCCGGATTCCATTTGGCTAAATTCAAAATGAATCAGCTTTGAGGTATTTTCTGTCATTAGATTCAGTCAAATTTTTTCAGAAAAAAAAGACAGAAAACAGGCCATTCATATCAAGGAGCAAACTTCTTTATTATTCAATTGGTTCGGTTAATACAGACTTTAGGAGTTAGTGAGCTGATGTGGATGAACACCCCATCATCCATCACAAACACCAAATTGGGCAAATGCGCAAGAAGGCTTTTCCTTAAAAGTTACACACACAAAAAAGGAACTTTGTGTAAAACTTGCCTGATGAGGATTTTACTTGTAATTTAAAAAAAAAAAAAAAAAAACGAAAGCAAAAACATTGTAGTGTGAAATCATTAAATCTTTTGACATATGTTACATTTTTTTCAGATTTACAAAAGTGCAAACAGATCAGGTTCAAATAATCTAAGTCTAAACCATGGCATAAGGGACTCAAACACCAACATATGAAGAAGTACTTTTTTTTTTTTTTGGACCATGGTGCCATCAGTCCAGCTATAAAAAGGTAGAGGATGAGGAATTTGTAAAACATCACTGTTTAACAGAAAGGGGCAGCTTTTCAATACAAGACCTCAGCAATGTGTAATGATTATGGCGCACACCTTTTGGTCCGTCCATAGACACGCAGACATTGTTTTTGCTAAATGTTTTAAACAGGTCCTTGTGCAATGATACAATGTGCACAGCTGTGTGTAGCCCCCAGTCCACACCCCACCCCCAATTATTATTGTAATCAGCTGAATGTGGTTTCATATATCATGGCAATACTGGGCTTTACTCTACAAGGGTCAAAGGTCAGACTTTACAGGAAGTAGTCTGGGGTGCGGCGAGTGACGTGAGGTTCCCCTCGACGAGGTGCAGGATCAAACTGTAAGCTGGATAGAAGGAAAGACAAGCAGGAATCATAAGCTATGCTGATCAAACATTTCAAAAATGCATTCAAGAAGCAACATCTTCATTGAGGCCTATTGCCCACGCAGATAGGGCCCACGTATGGAAAACAATTCACCAAGCAACAGCAGAAACATCAACTTCCTGCAGTCTTTGGAGGATTTGTGTTATTAGTTTCCTCCCACGTGGCTCAGATATGGTGTGAAAAATGTGAGTGATAAAGCAGTGTGAAACTGAAAGTAAGGATCTTTACGCGTCTAAAAGATTTGACCTGAATTAAAAGAGACGTGATGATAACAGTTCAGGTTCCACAAGTGGTCAGACTCAAACACAGCAAGAACACAAGTCAGACAGAAATTAGAGATGCCCCAATACCAACCCACAGATCGTAGCAGGCAAAATTCAGGCATGTAACAGAAGACGGCATCATCTTAATAAAACCCGATTCATAAAAGAGTCCTTCAACACAGCAGTCATAGCTGAGTGTTCCGTCTTTAGTCCCTCACACAGCTCTGCAGGAAACGAACGACACCAGAGATGCTTTTAACTTTTAGGCCTTGTCCACACTGCTCCGCGTTCACAGGAAAACGGCTAAGTATCTCTCCGTTTTGGCCTTTCGTCCACACTAATCTGCCGTTTTCGCCACCCCAAAACGGAGCATTTCGAAAACGCTCTCCAGAGTGGATCGAAATGAAAATGTCAGAGTTCTTTCTGTGCAGAGGGAGGAAGCGGTATGTCCTGTCGCTGTGAACGACACGTCTGTGAAGCGCAGAAGACCACACGCTTCCACAGGTCAGCAATGACGGAGTGTTTTTGACACGTTTGTGGATTTTAAAAACATGTTTAGTCATGTTTAGAAAGCACGGTGCTTCTGTGGAGCGGACCCACGTCACTATCAGCCTCCTGCCACACGATGGCAAAACGTGGCACCCTTTCCACTTGCTCTGCAGTACAGCACGCTCCACACGCCGAAGAAGAAATGAACACGGCTTTAATGTGGACGCAGATATTTTCAGACACATGGCGGACTCGTTTCGAGCCGGTGCTCCTGATGAAAACGGAGCAGTGTGGACTAGGCCAGAGTCTGACTTCTGTTGCAGCACATCACCAACATGCTGCTGCAGATTAAACTGCAGTCGTTCTCTCCAAGTGTCAAACCTCACAAGGAATTATGGAATTCAGTGCCATCTTGCTCGTCTGTGAGTGAGAGGCTGCTGAACCACAGAGCAGGTTGATTTCAGCAAGGGTTTTTTTTTTTTTGGAATAGTGCTCTGTGGACACATCATCTCAATAGTCATGATTGCCCTCGCCATATTGCTAGGTAGGACAAACCGTGCTGGTGATTGCCATTCTGTATGCGTGTGAAAGCAGTTCGACCAACAAATCTTGCCATCGATCTCGCACTTTAACCAAAAACACCCCCCAGCTGCTGCTGTTCATTTTGGGTCACCACAGTGGATCATCAATCTACTATATGAAATTTTAATTTTTTTTAAAATAATGCCCCCCCACAAAAAAAAAACATTTTTTTGCAATTTGACTTTGCTCCCACTGAATGATGTCAAACCGTTATATTCAATAGAAATGGCTTCTTGAATGTCAAATTACTGCATTTCTAATCTCTAGTTTTTGTTCTACTTACAAGGAGTATTTGAGGGTGTCGTCTAGTTCCATGATAGCTGCCTGGTTGCCACAGCGGTAGCAGTAGTTGGGAGCACTAAATATTGTCACCACATTCCTCTCATGGCACCAGTTGTAACCCTGGGGAAGCACAGTCATTATTTTCCAGAAATGCACGTTTCAATAAATTCATACAATCTTTTGTTCTCTTCTTGCCATCATAAGGGAAAGTTTGGCTTTGCCTGATCCGGTCCATTTGTAAGCCATTTATTTTACCTGGATTGGTTCATTTGTGGCTGTAATTAGTAAGACGCACAACCAATTGTTCACTGCTGTTCTACCCTAAAATTACATTTCATAATTCTGAAGTTTTTAAGTGATTTAAAAAGTCAATTTGTATCTGCAGGCAAGGAAGATGAAGCTAGTTTCAGGTTAAACAGAAGAAGAAAAAAAAATTCCTCCGCAGCAACATCTCACCAAACAGACAAATGCACACAAACGCACCTCCATAACCAGCTGATGGGCACGAGACACCAGTGTGAGGCGGTTGGCGTGGTTGAACGTCTCTGAGATGTCCTGACCGAAGGTATAACCGGCTCCTCGCGGGGAGATGCCCCAGCCGCCGCGGTCGTCAGGGTCTGACCACAGCAGGTCGCACATGGGGCCCTGCAGAGGGAGCAGACCGCTGGTCAGCAGGGCCACGCGCACACGGTCATCATGGTTCACATCTGGAGAGCTGAGCTCGTTTCTACATCACAACATGTTTTCTAATTAACCTACACTGCCAAAAGTCACCCCTGATTGGTCAAAGTTTAGTGCACATTATATCGTGCTTTTAGAGACAACAGCTCAGGTGAAAACCTCCAAACCTTCACTTCTGAAACACAGAATGCAGTTTACCTATCTGCAAAATACATCATTTTATTACTTCTACTGACATTCTTGACTGTGAAGCAGTTTGTCTCTTTGTTCTGACAAATTGTCAGCGCATATAAGAGTTATTTTTACCTCATGTGGTACTTCCTGTAAGCGATCAAGTGCTCTGATATGATCCAGTGTATCTATGGATGGTGACAGGCCTCCATGAAGACAGAAGATCTGGGAAAAAGGACAGGAAAGGATGAGCACCAGAGAACCAGCTGCTCAGACGTCATTTGTTGACATCTACAACAGGTCACTGATATTTGCACTACATCACTCCACAGAGCCATATCAACAGAGTACTGTGGCTCTTTCAAGTGATTTATAAAAAATTAAAATAAAAATTCCATTCTACCACGTCTTCATATCAGTAGTTAACCTTCTGCAAAGAGTTGTTAAAGTTATGTCAATAAACACAACAGGTCAGAGGTGCAGCAAACATCTGAAGGCTAAATTTGAATGCATCAGTCTGTTCTCCAAACAGCTCTGACAGCAGCATCAACATGACCGTGGCATTCTGATGTTGCAACATACAAACAAGGACAGGGCTGCAGCAGCACACATCACGAAGAGCAAGATTACAATTTACAAACAAAAGGATTAGAGTTTTAATTTCTCATGCAGGCTGTATTATTCTGACCATAAATCAGTTTGTACTTTAAATGTAGCCACAAATAAACACATCAGGTGGACTACATTCATTTGGGGAGGGGACTATTCCAGCAGTCATTGGGCGAGAAGGGGGGGGGGGGGG
>OMMV01189249.1:0-12136 GCA_900302635.1 Chatrabus melanurus
GGGGCTGGGAGCTGCGGTTTTTTTCATATTAATATCCGTATAAACCCATGCTAAATATTTAGCAACCTGAACATGTTGCATATCCACTTAACGGTTAGAAACTCAACTAAAAGCCCAAAACAACCGTTTCTACCTTCACAAATAAGTTAACAAGCAGCGAACGCGGTGCACCGCCGCTAAACTGGCATTAGCGTTTGCGCTACTTCATGCTATCGCTAAAAATGGCACATGACGTGAAAGCAGACATTCTCCCGATTAAAACGGTATAACATTTGTCACTGTACGTCCAAAATAACAGCTAAAACAGACCAAAAATAAACTGCTTCATACAGACAGAACCATGAATTATGTCGTACCTTTGGTGCTTTGTCATCATAAATCAGGTTTGAGCGTAATATTCCCTTTTGGTGCCGATATCCAGTGTCACTTTGAAAAGATTCCGGTCACTTTTTGCCGTCTTTTGCGTTCTAGAGCTGGTCTCCAGATGTGTCGTCATGCAATTGTATACATCCAACATGGTGGAGACTAGCGAATCAGAGAGGATCATGGGTAATGTGACGTCTATTGCAAACCACCTATAAGGCAGTGTAGTGAGAGAACATGGTGACATGTCTGAGTGATGGCCACACATTTAAAATTCAGTTTCTGAATCTTACAAGTAAACATTGCTGGATCAAGGTAGTGATTAATGAAGCTTGCAACTGTCAGATTGAGCTGGCTTTGGTTCAAAATTTCAATGTCTCAAATTAATTTTTGGTTGGACTAAATTTCTGAGCCTTCTACACAATATTTCACTGTGGAAAACAAACTTGATCATGCTGAAGCCATGTTTGTCACAGAGGCGCCATCGCCCTTTTTCACTTAGTGTTCAGCTGTGCTGACTAAACCGGTACGAGACTTCCAGATGAGTGAGCTAGTTTAGACATTCTTGACATGGGGGATGACATCAACCAGTTAATGTAACTGGTGGCAAATGTAGTCGCTCTAATTACTGAGCTTTCTTTAACAGTCTAACGGGCCATGTCAACATGACTACAAATGGTGGGATGAGTTTAACTTTGATTTATGAAAGGCATCGCATATTTGTGCCCCTTTCTAGGCAGAAACATCACACACAGAGCTGAGTTTACACTGAAGCATAAAAGCAGTCACTGTAATGCCCCAACAAATTTAACACTTCAGCACATACTGAATTTCAAAGGTTCATGTGGTGCTTAAGTGGCAAAAAACATTTATTAAAAGCTCCTTAAATACTTGATCACTTACCAATGCATGCCTATATTCCTGAATCAGAAGTATGAAGACAGTTTGAACCTTGTCTGTATAGATGTTTCAAGCTTGTCTGAAACTTAAAAATTGACCTCTTCCCACACTACAGAAGTCAGAAGTTCTCCTACCAAACCCTGTGGGAAGGGCAGCAAGAGAAAGCAAGATGAGTTGGATGAAGAAGAGCAGCCGACCTGGGTGGAGGCTCTCACTCAGGAGCTTTCAGACCGGGACAATCCTGAGGAAGATCCAGATTATGAGGTTGGTGCTGGAGGGTTTACAGGTGCAGCTCAAAAAATTAAAACATTGTGAAAAGACTATTTTCAGTTATTTTATAAAGTGAAATCTTTATATAGTCAAGACTAATTGCATAGAAACTAAAATGTTTCAAGCCTTTTAATTTTAAGGGGAGGTGATTGTCGAGAGGTTAAACCGGTGTGCTTGAGACCAGAGACTCCTTGGTCGTTTCCTGCACATGTCTGTGTGTGTGTGGTGGCTCTTGATGCACTGATTCCAGCCTCAGTCCACTCCTTGTGAAGCTCCCCCAAGTTCTTCAATCGGCTTTGCTTAACAAGCTTCTCAAGGCTGCGGTTATCCCTGTTGCTTGTGCATATTTTCCAGCCACACCTTTCATACAGCCATGATTGTGGCTGTATGTACTGAACCAGACTGAGAATCATAGTATTTATACTACATAAATATTAACACGAAATGAGTTGGGGGGGGTTTAAATGAGCTGGAGGAGTTGCATTGTTTGTGGATTTAGAGACAGCTTATGACAGGGTGCCAAGAGATGAGTTGTGGTATTGTATGAGGAAGTCTGGAGTGGCAGAGAAGTATGAGCGTGGTGCAGGATATGTACAAGGATAGTGTGACAGCGGTGGGATGTGCAGTAGGAATGACAGATGCTTCCAAGATGGAGGTGGAATTACATAAAGGATCAGCTCTGAGCCCTTTCTTGTTTGCAATGGTGATGGACAGATGAGATCAGAGAGGAGTCTCTATGGACTGTTTGCAGATGACATTGTGAGCTCTCATGAGTAGTGAGCAGGTGGAGACTAGCCTGTAGAGGTGGAGATATGCTTCTGGAGAGAAGGGGAATGAAAGTCAGTAGGAGCAAGACGGAGTACGTGTGTGAATGAGGGGGAGCACGGTGGAATAGTGGGGTTGCAAGGAATCAAGGTGGTGAAGGTCAACAATTTATTTATATAGCGCCAAATCACAACATGATCGCCCCAAGGGGTCAATGAGTTTAAATACTTGGGGTCAACTATCCAAAGTAATGGAGTGTGGTAGAGGTGGAATGGGTGGAGCAAGGTGGCAGGAGTGATTTGTGACAGGATAGCTGCAAGAGTGGAAGGGAAAGTTTACCAGACAGTAGTGAGACCAGCTATGATGTACGGCTTAGACAGTGGCACAAAAAGACAGGAGGCAGAGCTGAAGATACTGCAATTTTTCTGTGGGAGTGACAAGGATGAACAGGATTTGGAATGAACATATCAGAGGGACAGCACAGGTGGGACTGTTTGGAGACAGTCGGAGGTGAGATTGAAATAGTTTGGACATGTGCAGAGGAGGGACCCAGGGTATATAAGGAGAAGGATACTGAGGATGGAGCCACCAGGCAGGAGGAGAAGAGGGAGGACATGGAGGTAGTTGTGACCGAGGAAGATTCAGAGGACAGGGTGAGATGGAGACAGATGATCTGCTGTGGGGATCCCTAACTGGAGCAGCTGAAAGAAGGCAAGCATTATTAAACTTAAAAAAGAAAAAAACTTAACATCTTGGATGGACGGCATAAACGGTAGACAATATAAACTATATAAATTTGCCCAACAGTAGAGATTTTGATTATACCGTCCAACTGCAATGAGTAGTGCTCTAACGGCTCATAGTTGATCCGTACGGACCGTCCCCACAGTTCAACACGCACGTGAACTGCGGATTAATTGCAAAGTTTACATAACTGATTTTGTTATGACTTTTTTTTAAAAAAGTGAACTGCGTTAATTTCGATTCAGCGGTGAAATCAGAGTTGCGCAGGTGCTGCGCGTACAGTCGTTAAAACAGCCTCGTGCTCCGTTAGAGACGCCGTGCTGCAGGCTCCCTTTTCTTTCCAAACAGGGAAAGAATCTCTCAAACATCAGCTGAGGACAAAGTGTCTCTTCCTCTGCAGTCGTGAGCTCACTGAACGGCGCGGGGGCCGTGCACGCGAGAGCCCAGAGTTCCAGAAAAGAACGAGTATTCCCAACTTTTTCCAAGTGTCTGCTCGATAGGAGCACTCATCTAAACGTTTTGCACTATAGTGACTTCTTTTTTTTTTGTTAACGTTACATTCGTGTGGAGAAAAAAAAAATCTGCTGTTACACTGCTTGGAAGTTACTTGAAAGGTTTTATATATACATTTTTTTCTTTAACTGCACAAATGTTTTTAAAATGCATTCTACACTAACTTCATGCTGCAATGCATTTGCTATGGGAGTATGTTACCCATTCAGAAACCGTTATATTGAAATTTATATATCGCAATATATACAGTTACCGCAATATGCTTCAAATTATACCGCAATATGAATTTTAGGCCATACTTCCAGCCCAATCTTAGGCAATGTTTTAACTCTTTGAGCTGCACCTCTATTGCTGTAACACTGTATTTGGAATGCATGAAGAGCTGCAGGCATATCTACATCAGTGCTTAGTCTGTTATCACAATATCTACTAATGTATAGTTTAAATCGGATAATCTGCACATTTTAATGACAAATGTGTCCTGACCCATGTGAATAACTCTTCAGCCCAGTACTATAGAGACGGAGAGTGAAGAGTACCGCTCGCATAATGACACAGAAAGTGACCTTGACGTTCCTGGGAAGGGCTTGGTGGTTGTTGAAGATTTAGACACGGTAAACTTAACAATGTAATGCTCAGGTGTTATGAGGTGTCTCCAACAATGCTTTAACTTTTTATATATATATATATTTTTTATCTTGCAGGTTGAGCCTGTTCCAGTGTAGCTGTTGCCTTCCTGCTGCGGTTTAGTGTTACATTGTCATATTGACAATAGTGTTTTTGTAAGGTTGTTTCAATAAAAGTTTTTGCTTCAATTCGTGTTTTACCACTAGATGGCAGTAACAATGCACTCGTGTATTCTCAGGGGTTGGAGGATGTGCTGTTTGAGGTCTGACTTGTTTAAAATGTCAGTATTTGAATATGGCTTCATTAACGGCAGGTTTTATGCAGCACTTGTGTGGAGTCCGTGGCTGTACTGACACCAGGCAAATGTAAATGTGGACTCGTAATCTCAGATCTGTCAGCGATTGCTCAAAGTATTCAGCTCTTGGCCTGTGAGGGTTAACGCATGCAAATTGTGTCTTGGTGCTCACATTTGACGGTGCATGCCTTTGCACATGGTGCATACACTTAGACACATTTGCATCCCACTAATGCTTAAGGTTGTACTCAACTGGAACCTTTTCATATTTAACAGGTGTAACCTGTTAACGTCTGAAGGCTGTTTATTAAATGTTAAAACAAACAAGAGCTAAAATTGAACTTTTTATTTTTAATTTGCATGCAAAGAAATTTAATTTCAGAACACAAGATCAAGATTAAACTTAAATGCATTTCATGCCTACAGGGCCATGATTCAAATTCAGAGGTAACAGTTGGGGGTGCAGGGGTGTTTCAAAACATTTATACATCCTTCTTACCTGGAAATATATTGGCATAAATTTCCCATATTAATGTCTAGAATATTTTGGTAAAACTTGAGTTGACTCTCATGGGTCTGCCTCACTCAAGTCACTGCAGAGGCTCATTAAATCGGTTGCCCAGTGCATAACTCAAACCAAAGGATACTGTAATAGGTTTGCTATCCATTTTGTGTAATACTCTTACTTTCTGTCAGAGCTTTTGACTAGAAACGTGATGTGTAATGAACTTGATTTATCATCTGCAGATAGGTTAAGATGCTGTGAGGATTAAGGCTTCATTTCACTGCAGCACTCTCACCAAACTGAGTGTATAATTCACACTCTGTACAGCACTGCCTGGACTTGCAGTGCTGCCAAAAAGTTTGTACCCTTGAGCTTTTACATGTTTGAATTTTGTGATGTCATATTAAAAAAAATGCTTCTTTATATTAAAACTAATGAAATTATGCCTCTCAACCTCAGTGAAAATTAATCTCTACTACATGAAATAAAGGCCAAAACACTGGCATGCATAAGTATGGAGCCCTTGTAAATATAAGGGCTAAAATCACTTGCAAGTTTCCTTTAGACAAGTTGGGGGATGGCTACATGAACATTTCCAAATCACTGAATATGTCTGACTTCATTCACATCAATCTTTAAGAAATACAAAGGGTATGCATGAAGCTCAACAGATGTGGTTTTGTATGAAAATCCTTCTCTGCTCTATTCATTGACGTGTTCATGTATCCATCCCCTGACTGGTCTAAAGAACTAGTTGTAAAGGTGTTTTTAATTAATTAATTTTTATACTTGAAGGGTATCAATACTTATGCATGGTATTGTTTGGTCTTTTGTCTTTATTTTCTAATGTAGAGATTAGTTTTCATTAGTAGCTATGTCCCTTGACTTAGTGGGGGGTGTGCCATGTTTGCCTGCATCCTTGTAACACATCAGGGCCTCCCAAGGGTGGTGCAGGGCTGCTGAAGTTGGTGTGTGAGCTGAGATGGTACAACTGTGGATCCCACTACACTGCAAGGTGTATTTGAAGATTACAAAGGGCGTATTAGAAATTTTAATCTACAGGAGACTGAATTATTAGTGCCCGAGGACTAACAGTACAAGGACCCTCTTTAAATTGCTCCAATTGTTTCACTTTAAAAAAATTTTTTTTTTTTATGCCAATGCAAATTGCATTTGAGGAGTTAAAGATGCTGAAACTTCACATATGTCGGTCATAGCAAAAAAATTTTAAGCATATTTCAAATGGCTCAATAGGGCCCTCTACAGAGCAGCCCTGGCGCCAAGTTGGGGAAACCATTTTGGAATCTTGGTTTGCGATTCTGGAAAACAGGCACAATTCTCGAACGTGTGAATTAGTCTGCAGTGAAACTGCTCTTCAGATGTTAAACTGAAAACTTGGCTAACTGAAAAAGTAAACATCACCCAAAAGAGGTGTATAACTCTGTCAAGGAAATTCTACATTAAGTGCAGCAGAAGATGTTGGCTGTTCCTGGTCTACAGGGTGTCCCAGGAGTCTGGACCCATAGGGGAAAAACAAAATTTATTACATGCGCTCAAAGTGTCCACCTTTGTGTTGCACACATAATTTAAGACTCAATCGCCACTGCCACAGCACTCTGAATCACAGTCGCAGAAATTTCTTGACACGCCTCCACAATGCGTGCTTTAAGGTGGAAAATGTTCTGAAGTTTGACCGTGTACACCTTGGCTTTAAGGTGGCCCCACAAAACCCGACCAGCAAAATAACTAACGTTCTCCCTCGTCAGTGCCTTGGGTTACCTGCAAAATAAATTAGAAATCCCTATGCTTCCAGACTTATGGGACATCCTGTAGTATAAACATGGGAAGGTTATAAAAGAAACTGACCAAGGAAGAGGTCAGAATGGAAAATGAATAGCAATACATCCTGAAAGTAGAAAATGACAACTGTGGCTACAGGAGCACTATATATTTAAAAAAAATATATATATATATGCAAGGCCAGAACCAGTAATGCCTAAAGACGAGGCAAGACTATGCCATTATTTAAAATCAAATCTGACTTTCATTCCACAAAGCCAGAATGTTCAGCTTGAGCATAAGCAAGCCATCTGGTTTACTTCCTGTAAAGTAAGAAAGCGGAGTGAACATTCTCTAAAATCGCACACTGATTTTCGGCTGTCCCAGATGAAGGATCAGAAATGTGGCATTCTTTGGTCGTGGCGCTGAAAACGGTGGTCTCACGTCGCACTGTGAGACGACTTAAAGGATGGCAGTTGTCGCGCTCTTACGGCCAAAGACAGACTGGGGAAAAATATCAATGTTTGAAATTGTACGACCCACGTCTCAAAAGCCAGCATGAAATGACGCAACAGCATGTGTGCAAAGTGTTTTATTTGTCACTTTTCATTAAAAAAGCGCACACTTAATTTAATTCTAAATGGCTAAGTCACCACCACAGAAATATAGTCTGTCCAATCTATCACAAATGAGCTTAGTCATCTCTATTGTGACAGATTTTGTGACATGTCGGCAAATACAGCTTCTAATTCCATTGTGGGGATGAGGTGACGTTTCACTCTGAGTGTTTCCACATTTGTTACGTTGCGCAGTCTGCACACGTGTCTTGCCTAAGTTAAATAAATCCATGTGGCACAGTGTGGTTTGCAGTGAACTTATAAGATTGCTAAAATTGCACAGTGTAGGAGGCATAATAGGTTGGTGAGTCCATAGGTTTTTGTCAAGGCTTGAACCAGTCTGGTCATTCGTTATGACCTCTGTCAACAAGGAATCTTCACACAGAGAACCACCACTTGCTGTTTCTTGTTTTTCAGTCCATTCTGTGGACCGATGGCTGCATGTGAAAATCCCAGCAGATTGGCAGTTTCTGAAAACCTCAAACCAGCCCGTCTTGCATAAACAAACGCACTATGTTCAAAGCTGCATGAATCACCTTTGTGTCCCATTCTGATGCTTAGTTTGAACTTGAGCAAATCTTGTCCATATCTATGTGCCTAAATGCATTTCTGCCACATGATTGGCTGATTAGATATTTGCTTTCATGAGCAGTTCAACAGGCGTACCTAATGAAGTGGCCAGTGCGTCCATAATAACACCTTGCAAAATACTAAAGGGCTCTTGCATCTAAAATATTAAAGGGCTTTTGCATCTGTTTTAGGAATTATTGCCATGGCAATATTGCTGCATTTCCTGCTGTTGTCTGTTCCTGCAGTGGCGTGAATACGCTGTGATGACTGGTAGGGCAGTTTTTCTACTGTTGACATGTGCGTGCCGCGTTAGAATGGGCTTGTATTTTAGTCTCTAATCTTGTGCTCGCATCAGTTCTCTTAAGAAATCTTCAAACACTTTTGTTCTTGTTACAGATAAGCCTGTTTACTCTTCTGCTACCCTTAGGCCAAACGATACTTAAAAAATAAAAAAATTTAAAAAATCTGTTCAAACTGGAATTTGTGTGTGACCTGCACATTTATGGCTCACTTATTCACTTTGTACCATAACAGTGGCTCAGCCAGTGCTCTTTGTGATACGTGTCTTTCAGCAGTCTACACGAGTTTATCCAGGCAGAGAACGTGTGTTGTTACAGCTCCTGCCATCCCATGCCATCTCTGCTGCAGGTGCTTTTTTTGGGGGTGGGGGGGGGGGGGGGGGTCAGCTGCTGACCTTTGGCCCTCCTGATTGATATCAGCAGAGGCTGTTGAGTGTAATTTGTTTTCTGTCCCTGACGGTGTTGTACCTCTTCAACCCTTCTGTACCTGCACAGATTCTCGCGAACTGGCTGCTGAGTGTGAGTTGTATTTATGGAAGTAGGTGGCACGCTGCAGTAGAGTGCTCTGCAAACCTTTTGTAAATAACTGAACAGCACTCATCCCTATCCAGCAGCACCCACACACTGCACCACAGCGAGATGAGACAACACTGGTCTACTGCTGCTTTTTGCATCAAACTCTTATTTGTATGAACAACTCATTTTTCAGTTCATCTGATTTTCATTCAAAATGTTAAATTCAATATGAATGTGAGAGGCTGAACCTTTTTCAAAGTGTTAAGCCAGTGAAAATGAAAAATGCAATGGCAGTATGGTGTGTTTCTTGTACAGTATGTGCAGTGTGACGACGTGTTTAGACTGCAGCAGGTGCACACAATAAAACTGAATCAATACTGCGTGTACAATGAAATACTTAAAAAGCGCTTCCATGAATTCTGTGCCATGGTCATTGTGAAACTATATATTGTGATGCAGGTCGTGAAATTTCCTAAAATGTGATAATTCCCAAGAAACACGCAGTACTGTGAAACTCTTTTGTATGATTTTGAAGAAAAAGTCTGTTTATTTAAAAAAAAAAACTGGTGTAAACCATAAAAAGGCTGACATTTACAAAATGTAAAAACTGATTGTAAAATTCATCAGTATTCAAAATCTATTAAAATTAAGTAGTTTTCAAACATAAAACAAGAATGTATATTTCAAAATTAAATATTTATTTTTGTCTTGTATTTTTCAGTACAGCGGTTTTCAATCCCAATACTGTTTTTCAATGCCACTTTCTTTTTCAGACTAGCTTTTTGTCTTTTAATCTCTTATATTCAGTATCAAATTTAAGTGTCATTGTTCTGGTTCACCTTTATAAATCTCAATCATTGGAACATTATCCAAATGTGCCCAAGCCTGCTTTCCACACCCATCTTCAGCCACGAATGGATGTAGAGACTTCCTCAAATTAAAATTTGTATGTAAAATCGGTCTGTGTCTGGCACTCTAAAGCTGCACAGTTTCCTTACACAGCAATTAGGGAAGAAAAAAAAACCTGCCAAGAAAGTGCAGTTTCACCAAATGTGAAATTGTCATGGGATAGGTGGAAAAAAGGAAATGTTTTGTTTTGGAATCACATGCACAAAAACATGGCTGCAATTTTTTTTTTTTTAAAGAATCAATCAAAACTCCTGTCATTGCATGAGTACAATGAAATTTGAAGGTGCAGTCTACTAAATAAGAGGGATGATAAAATTTAGTACACAACTTACAATGCAGGTTGTTGATGGTAAATTATACATATTAATGTAGGTGCATGTGTGTGACCAGAAATATTTGGATGATTTAAAAAAAAAAAAGAAAAAAAAATGCAAGCTGTGACATTTGGCTGCTTTATTTTTTTTGTTTGCATGTCACCATATCAGGCTTGACTTGTTCTGAAAAATGTGTAGGTATGGTCTGAAGTATGTGAGAGGTACACACATTCTCACCACAATTTCTTTCGTTATAAACGCCAGCTCATCTGTGGGGGAAAAGTTATATGCATCGTTTCCGTGTGTGCACGTAATTTATAAATGAGACCCCAGGTGTCTTAAAATGCCACATGACAGGCACTGGGGTGATGCATCCTTTGAAAAATGTTCAAGTGTCTCAGAAACGATATGTTTCAGTGCCTGTTGCTTTAAATGGAAATGAGCTACTGCTGGCCACATCCCTTTCATTTAATCCAGTGTTTGTCAATCCTGGTCCTTGGGACCTAAAGTACTGCACATTTTCCATTTATCCTTGGAACTAATCAGAGCAGATCAGCTCTGCAAACCATTCCCCAGTCAGCTGTTGATTAGCTGAACACACCTGACTGAGCTGATCTGCTCTGATTAGTTCAGGGATAAATGGAAACTGTGCAGTACTGTGGGTCCCGAGGACCGGGATTGAGAAACACTGATTTAATCAATCTGTCTGTCACTCTCCACAAATCATGTGGGCGTGTCACACAGAGTAAAAACCAGTTGAGTGGGTATGTCTAATGGAGCAAACGGGACTCCAAATATGAATTATGCTTAGAGGTGGGACGTTTCTACAACTAACGATTATTTTCATATTTGATTAATCTGACGATTATTTTTCTCAATTAATTAATTGTTTGATCCATAAAATGGTGAAAAATGTCGATCAGCATTTCCCAAAGCACAAGATGACATCCTCAAATGTCTTGTTTTGTCGATGACCCAAAGATATGCAGGTTATTATCAGAGAGGAGGAAAGAAAGTGGGGAAAAATATTCACATTTGGGAAGCTGAAATTATTATTTTCTTTAAACTTGACCGAAAACAATTGATTATATATTTAAAAAAAGTTGGTGATTAATTTAGTAGTTGATTAATCATTGATTTATCGATTAATTATTGCAGGTCTAGTTTCTACATGCACAATTGTGGGACTTTGAGGCTGTTTAACCTGAAATCACAATCATATTTAACTGCAAAAGGAAGAGACAAACAGACGTTTCACAATATGACCCCTATCAAGTAGTTAAAGACAGGTTTCATGCCTTTAAAAACAGTTTAACCACAGTTTAAAATACAACCCTAAATCAGAAAAAAATGAGATTACAGAAAAGGTAAAAAAACAAACAAAACCCATCCGCAGTAATTCTTACATTAACTTTGACTTTTATTTCATTGCAGACAGTGTGAACCCGACATTTTTTCTGGTCAACTTCATTTCATTTGTTAATATACATCCATTCCTGCATTTAAGGCCTGCAACACATTCCAAAAAATGTTGGGACACTAAAACATTTACCACTTTGTAATGTTGCCATTCTTTCTCACAACACTTAAAAAACATTTTGGCATTGAGGACACAAAGCAATGAAGTGTTTCAGGTGTTATTTTGTCCCATTCTTCCTGCAAAGACATCATAAGATGAGTTACAGTACGGGGTCATCGTAGTTGCATTTTTCATTTCAAAATTCTCCACACATTCTCTATTGGGGACAGGTCAGGACTGCAGGCAGGCCAGTCCAGTATCCGTATCCGCTTCTTCCGCAGCCATGCCTTTGTAATGTGTGCAGAATGTGGTTTTGTATTGTCTTGTTGAAAAATGCATGGACGTCCCTGGAAAAGATGTCATCTTGAAGGCAGCATATGTTGCTCTAAAATCTCAATGTACTTTTCTGCATTAATGCTGCCATCACAGAAGTGTAAATTGCCTTTGCCAAGGGCACTGACACAACCCCATACCACGACAGACCCTGGCTTTTGGACTTGTTGCTGATAACAGTCTGGATGGTTCTTTTCGCCTGTAGTCCAGAGCACACAGTGTCTATATCTTCCAACAAAGATCTGGAATAGTGATTCGTCTGACCATAATACATGTTTCCACTGTGTGATGGTAAAAA
>OMMV01189259.1:0-15340 GCA_900302635.1 Chatrabus melanurus
CAAATTATTCTGTCATTGTTGACAGTCTTCATCGTGCCCTTGGGTCTCGCTTGAGCTTTGCTACGCTAACGCCCATGGTTTCCGGTGGTACTGCTCCATTTCATTTGTATTCTTAAGCTTTCAGAAAGCGAACATAAATACAGACAAAATGCGCACAGAGTGCAGACAGAAGGCTCCGTCCGTGTCCCTATTTAACATCGAGCACAAATGAGCCTTTATTGTTGCGCCATATCTTCACAACAAAATAATGTCCAGGGTTCAAAGCCCGCCCCAATCTCTTTGAGTATCAGGAAGGGCATCCAGCGTAAAAC
This sequence comes from Chatrabus melanurus, assembly GCA_900302635.1. Lineage (NCBI taxonomy): Eukaryota > Metazoa > Chordata > Actinopteri > Batrachoidiformes > Batrachoididae > Chatrabus > Chatrabus melanurus. Next base: position 312 of record OMMV01189259.1, read on the forward strand.
CTACGTCAAATCAACATGCGGATCTGTGCTGGATCTGCTGTGGTGACTCCGAGCAAAGGGGGGGGGGCAGCCGAAAGAATGACACACTCATTATGTTCATGCTTCTTGCTCAATTCTTAACCAAAGGGGTAACTGTGGAGAAGACGGTGACTACTGCTGCTGCCACTGTCCTTGTGAGAGCCTCGTAAAGTCAGCGAAGTGATGACACAGGCTGATTTCTGTGCTACAACTACTCATTTATACAAATGGCAATCTTGTTGCTGTTGTTGAACACTGTAAGTATATAGTGTGCGTTTGTTTGGCACTGGGGTGAAAAAAAAAAGAGCCACAAAGGCGCTGCAAACAGGAACAGACGAGGGATTATAAATTGAAGTTGCGTAACTCATGTTCTTGTTTTGTACATAGTCTTCTAAGATTCTTCTGAGATATTGAAGCTCTTCACGTGAATCCAAACAGGCGTGACGGCATCCTGCCTGGGAATTTCAAGGTTAAACGACAACACAATAATCATGACTGTTGTTTTGCACATGGTGCAAGTTTGAAAGGTGTATTTAAATAACATTCCTGGGCCAGATAGTCCTGCTTTATTAAGGTGTTGATGTGCAGAAAGGCCTGCACATGATGTGACATTACGCACGCATGGGAGAAGTATATTCCCTCGTTCTTCATCCTCCGACTTACCTCCGTAAATGAGGTTATTGGGAAAGACGAGTGATTTTTTTCACAACTGTGAATGTCTTTTGTTGCTCTACCTGCTTTTGAATTGTCAGATCATATCCTGCATTATGTTAAGACTTGGCCCATTGTTCAGCTCTGAGCTCAAACATGTTGAACCACAAATATTAAATGTCAAAACCATTTCAAGATCTTCAGTTGATTTATTAACGTTAATGTCACACTTTTTGAGACACAGAAGAGAGATAATTGTGTTCACTTTAGCACACAGACAAGAGCAGCTTTTTAAAAGGTTTCTATTGCACATGTTGCATTGCTTTTGTGTTTTCAATTATTAATGATTAAGGTAACACATGGAGATGAGCCCAGCGATATCACCACATATCATTGCTCCTAACCACAGCCTGTATGTATTTATGTCCGTTATGCATGCAAAGTATGCATGCCTGCTTGACATCTATTGCACGGCTAATTATAAATGTGTGTTTCACTTGCAGAGATTACACGTCAGCGTTGTACAGACACATCACGCATTTTGTCATTCCAACAGACATGTAGTTTAATATTGAAGTAACAGCCTTGCAGCTAACTTGCGAAGAGTTTGCTGTTTGTTGACTAAACATTCCTAAAACTCTATCAATCCAGGAGGAAGCCATTGATCCAAAATTGACATTAAAAAAGGCTCATCCTTTGTCCTGGTGAATAACTCAAAACTTCTCCCGAGCTGTTCTATGTAGATTTTGGATTAAAGGCAGTAATGTGCATCACCGTGTGTAATTGCGCACACAGACTGCTACAATATTAATATTTAAGTGGAAAATATAAAAGCTGCAGTTATAAACTTGACTGCACAGACGAAAATCTCCTCGGTAAACAAAATTGTTTTAGCTTTGTTTTTTGGTGGCTCCCCTCACTCGTCTCCTTCCAGCATCATTTACAGATTTACCATACACTTCCATACTGTTTGTATTTCTTAATGATTGATGTAAATGAAGTCCAAGACTTATAAAGTGACTTGGAAATGTTCATGTATCCATCCCCTGACTTGTCTCAAGAAAACTGGCTGTAAAAGTGATGATTTAATCCTTATATTTAGAAAAAAAAATGCCCCCGTCCCAACTTTTTTTGGAATGTGTTACAGGCCTTAAATGCAGGAATGGATTTATATTAACAAATGAAATGAAGTTGACCACACAAAACATGAAATATCTTGGGTTCATACTGTCTGCAATGAAATAGAAGTCAAAGTAAATGTAAGGATCAACGTGTTTTTGTTTTGTTTTTTGTTTTTTTGCATTTTCCATATCTTCCCAACTTTTTCTGATTTGGGATTATATAAACTGTTCCAAAAGCAAATAGCTATAGTTTGCAGTCAGTTTAAGACAAAAATGGGTAGTGCAAATATATTATCTTCAAGTAAGTTCATTATTTGGTTAGTGAATCAAACTAGTTAGCAAGCTAAATAGCCAACCTAGCCCAGCTGCTGCAATCGGCTTGGCATGTTTACTAACTTGGCTAGTTAGCATGTAGCTGACTAGAAAATAACCTAGTTCAGTTTGTGTGTAAGCAAATAATGTATTCTGCTAATACGGATTATCCACTAATGTTATGCTGCTTTCAAACATTATTTAACTTTGCAGCTGCGGCTTTAAATGTTTGAGTATAATTAGGTTCACACTGACGGAACAATGGCCGCAGGAAGTCCTGCAACAATGACTCTGAGCTTACAGTCCTGCTCATTTGAAACAAATTCGGTTGAAGTTGGTATTTTAATATTCAGACGCATCATATAGACAACAATAAATGGCATTAAAGAGATGAAACGCGTGAAGAACAGTAGCCTTTAAGATCTAGATCTCTTTGGCAAGCACACAGTCCACCGGGACACTGTTTTGGTGGACCATATATTATTAATACACGAGTACACAGTGCTGGTGTTGGTGTGGAGGTGTGGGGTAGAGGGGATGCACCACCGCCAAGACAGCTGACCCACATTTTGAGCCCAAAGCAACCCATACAGAATTAATCATCAGTCATGTGGGAGTTATTTTTGTAAGTCATAAATGGGTCCCATAAAGCCAACTTTTCCCTCACTACATGGGAAAACCAACAGTGGCCACGTTCCTATACGTGGATTCTCTCCCCTGGCGCCGCTCAGTCCAGAGGGATGTCTTCTTCTGGCCTGGCAGCTGGCTGTATGCGCGTTAGGCCAGATGACAGTCTGAGACGGACTGAGTAGTAGTTTAGTCGTCCGTCTTTAGCTCCTGCCCTTCTTCCTCTTCAGTATCTTTTGATGCTTATTCCTGTATCTGTGTCAGCATTTCATTTTTAGAATGCACCTTCACTTCCGAAAGCACCCCACCCCCCACTCAGCCTCATCCTTGGGAAGTTTTTCCAACCCTCTCTTAGAGTGAAATATCGTACTATATTCTTGTGTATTAAGAAGTATACAAGTTCACAGAACATATGTTTATGGCATTCTAGTAGAGCATTTTTTTATGCTGCCTGTTAAAGATGAGTTCACTTTTTTTATGACCCTAGTCACATTAAAACATTGGCAGTAATCAAGCCCCTGAGTGCTGCGTGAACGTGACATTCAAAGAATGACTGGTATTGAGGATACGATGATTCAGGAATCAGGAAGCTATCCCAGCGGTTATTGGGCGAGAGGCTGGGTACGACCCTGGACAGGCCTTTGGAAGGATTGTTTTTCTCTTTTTGAGGAACATTTGTTTCAGGAAAAACTGCTGCTGCATCAAAGATAAATAAAAGCTGGCCCGTGCACGTGTGCATGCACATATCTGCATCTCTGTATAGTGAGATTCTGGCCACAGGTAATCTGCCCGGGAGCTTTGGCTCTAAAACACGCACGCACGCACACACACACACACACACACACACACACTATGTGCATCTGGCCACAATGCCAGTTCTTATCTTTTTCCCAGATGCTCTTTTGCACAACACATGGAGCACAGCGATAACATCGAGCCTCGGGTTGAGATAAACACACGCACAAAATAAATACTGTACATGCACTTCTGTGCGTGTATGTGTCTCCGTATTGTTGCAGTTGTGCATATACAGTGGCTTTTACACATTTAAATTTTTTTATGAAATTTAATTTTAGAAACATAATTCAAGCTTCTCTGTTTTTAAAATTATGCACTTTAAATTCACAGTGAGAAATCTCCACATCATGATATAAATTAAATAATTATATCAAAGCCAAAATAATGCCCTGCGATACATTGGCGGCCTCTCCAGGGTGTACCCCACCTCTTGCCCAGTGACCGCTGGGATAGACTCTGGCCCCCCGTGACCCTTAATTGGAAAAAGCTGGTTCAGAAAATGAATGAATGAATGAATATCAAAGCCAAAATAATGGAAAATATGTGGAAGAAGACACATAGGAGACTCGGGCTGAGACACGATTTATTTTTCTTGTATGAAAATCCTTCTCTGTTCCACTCCACTATGAAGCTGTATAACTGGTGATGCAACAGATAACAGTAGCGCGATGCACAATTTCACCAGTCACACTCACAGAAACCTATAACTCTTTCAGAGCTGTCATGGATGTCTTGTTGGCTTCCCTCACTAGTCTCCTTCTTACACGGTCACTCCGTGTTTGAGAACTGCCTACTCCATACTGTTTGTATTTTTTACTGGTTGATATAAATGAATTCCAAGAAATGTTCAGTGACTTGGAAATGTTAATTTATCCACCCCCTGACTTGTCTAAAGAAAACAGGCTGTAAAAATGATGATTTGCATTAAAAACTACATATATAGATCTGTATATATAGATATAGATCTATATATTAGATATAGATCTATATATCTGAAAATGGAGGGACTGTACAATTGACCATGATTCCGAAACGGTTAAAGTGACGTATTTGTTAAGCCCCCTGATTTTAAGCAAAAAAAAAATCTGCACTACAACCATATCTTTGTTTAATTTCAACTCTATTACGGTTGTGTACAGACTGAGGAAGAATTACAAAAATTGTTGCTGTCCAAATACTTATGGACCTGGCTGTAATATGAAACTCTGTATTCAGATGTTGGCATTAGTTTAACAGAGTCTGATAACTCTGACAATAGCAAAGCAAACATACAAACATTTTAACTTACAAGCTACATTTTCAGACACAAATGACCTTTATTTGTTCGTTCGTGTATCGCCCATTACATTACAACAAAGACCACTGCTGATGATCGCTCAGTAATTAAAGCATTGCCAAAAAAAAAAAAAAAGATTAAATGCAACACAATTTTTAGCTCCTACCAAAACCCATCACAGAAGCTCTCTGATTGGGTCCATCAGTCAGTTATTCTCTCACGTAATCTCGTTAAAGCGATGATGACTACAGATACAAATGTGATGCAGTTGTAGCAGGACAGTGGGTGGTCTCTAATTTTGCACCTCACAATTTGTTTTGACCTTGACCTTCAAAATGACCTTGATTTGGGACATTCAGATATGGGATAATCTTGTGGTCACATGTTTTACTTCATTACATTCATTTATAAACATTAGCTGTTTAGAAGGTTGTCGTTATTTAAACATTTTTAATATGATAAATGTGCCTAAAACATTGACACAGTATTGTATGCAAATCATTTTTTTAAGGGGAAATTTCTGCAAATATTTCTTTGGAAGTGTGCAAATACATTTGGAAGGAAGAAAGACTTGGGTGAATGAAAAGATGCAAATATTTAAGCTGCATATCGTTTCTTTTGGCTGCTCCCGATTTGCTCAGGCTTGCAGCTGTTGGTCCAGTATGGACCCACATGTTGATTTTGGCACAAGTTTTATGCCAGATGCCCTTCTTGATGCAACTCCACATTTACATGGAGAATGGAGCACGGTGGCCTTGAACCAGAAACCGTCTGTTTGGGAGGCACGCGCACTAACTGCTTCTGCCACCGTGCTGCCCTAATATTTAAACTGCATACAGTGCCTTGCAAAAGCATTCACCCCCATTGGTCTTTTACATATTTTAATTTCTTTATGCCATTAAGAACACACAAATAATTCAGGCTTCTCTCTATTAAAATGTCTAAAATTATCCACTTTAAACTCAAACTGAAAACAAACCTCTACAACCTGCATAAGTCTTGGCACCCTTTAGTATAACACAAGTAAATCGCCACTTTTACAGCCAGCATTCTTAAGACAAGTCAGGGGATGGATACATGAACATTTCCAAGTTACTGAATATGTCTTGGACTTCATTCGCATCAATTATTAAGAAATACAAACAGTATGGTACTCTATGGTACACCTGTGTCAAATAGGCAGTTCTCAAAAATTGAAAGAGACTAGTGAGGGAAGCCAACAAGACACCCATGACAACTCTGATGAAGTTGTAGGCTTCTCTGGCAGAATTATTTTTGTCTTCTTAATGGCATAAAGAAATTAAAATATGTAAAAGACCAATGGGGGTGAATACTTTTGCTGTTACAATTAAAATCAGCCTAATTTCATATTAATTGCTACTTAAATAGGCAGCAGATTGTAGCATTTTCTCAGAATCTGACTATTCCCCCACAATTGGCTGTACGTTTTGTTTTGTTTTATCTTGACTGACCAATGACGTATATTGTTCATGGTTACCTTCTTGTGCACTGAAGGGCTAAAAGTTGAGGTTTGATGCATTCTAGAATGAAGCTGTCATTGACAAATTTCAGTGGCAGTCAGAATTCTTTGCGAGGAAAGACGGCGACTGTCCAATGCTCCAAGCGTCGGATCAAAAGGTTGCCTCATCTGTGGTTTACTCGCTGCCTTCTTTTCTTCTCTTGAACTCTCCGTGAGTTTGAAACGTATCTGCTCTCAGCCTCTTCAAACACTGAGGTCTCGAAAAATCTTTGATGACCCTCTTTGTTTCTTTCTTTTTAAAAGTGTTTGTACATGTCTGTGTGTGTATACTTGTGTGTGTGTGTATACGTGTTGCTGTGTGTGCCCACGGGGCGCTACGTGTGCTTGTTTGTTCCTCTGAACACGTCAGTTGGCTTTGACTCACATTTCTAATTAAACACGGGCAGGTCTGAACTGGAAACGCACCCAAACACTTACAAAGTCCTTCTGGAGTTGACCTGTTCTTAACGTTCGGTTCGCTGCTGAAAATAAAGTTCAAACTGGCATTAGCAACAAAACTGAGGTTCTGGAGTCTTTATTTCTCTTCAGCCGTCCACTGAAATTAGAGATGAGTCATATTAAAATGAGCTGTCCTCCACACGTCCGAGGTTCTTGTCTGTAATGTGTCAAGAATGGGTCTTACCTTTATAACCATAATGTCTCCATGATGCTACAAGCCAACCTAGCAGACATCTTGGTCGCCATATCGGAAGCTCGTGAGCGTTATCGCTTGAGTGTTGACTACATGCTTTGTAACGTTACATAAATGGAGTATGGAAAGATCTTGAGTTGATTAAATTTTCTACAGCATGGCTACTCCAGCTATCTTGTCTTGGATGTTTGAGTCAAAGAAAAAACAGGCGAAGGGTTTTCAGCTTGTGCTCCCTCTGTGATACTTTGGTCGCCCTGGTTCTCATATTGGTTCCTTAGAGTGTTGTGTTAACCTTGTTACTCTGCCAAGGAGGTTATGTTTTCATCAGCGTTGGTTGGTTGGCTGGTTTGTGTTATTTGGCTGTGAACCATAGGTGTCAAACTGATTCCAAAGAAATGGTTGCAAAGAAAAGCTGCACCCTCTTGGCCCTTTCTGGAATCAGTTTGACACCACTGCTGTGAACAGTTTCGTGTCTGTAGTTTTTGAGAGATCAACGTGGATTTTTTTATGATGGGTGGGTGATCACCCAAGGATGTTCTCATTAAATGTTACAAAAAAAAAAGATCAAAAATTTAAAAAAAAATCCCTATTTCTTATAATGGGTGAAGATTTTAAACGATAATATCTCTGTCAAAGCTCATTGTATCTGAGTGAAACTTGGTGTGTACATGCAGGATCAGACCCTCAACTATTGGACAAAGTTTCACCCAGATCTGATCCGGATTAAGGATTTGGCTGCAATTTAAATTTAACATTGGAAATCCCATTTAACATGTTTAGATGTGTACATCTCGGCGACGTCTCACCAGATCAGGATGAATCTTGTCATGCTTATGTAAGATGGCAATTGCTATAAGCAGGTAAAGTTCTATCCAGATCCGGAAAGTCTTCTGGATCCAGTGGATCAATGTGTAAAAATTTCAGGTGCCGGTTTGTAAGACGCTGTTGTAAGGGATCTAATAGCGATAGAAATGTCCAAACACTACCAAAATGTAGCTGGGAGAATGCTGATTCAGTAAGCTGTCAATGGATTTGAGCTATCTCCAATAGCTCAGCACTTGATTTGATGTCAGCACCTGTAGTGTATTTCTAATAGTTGTGTAATTCCCTGCTGATGGCAGCATTTGTGGTTTATGTATCACTATAATGGAGAATAGAAATGCATACATTAAAAATTAAAGGAGGAAAAGCTCATTTATCAAAGGAAAATGACTTTAATGTCTAGTGGTTTGTTTTCACAATCGTATAACTTATATATGCCAATCAGAGTTATTCTTCATGTTCACTAATTGATTTCGCAGGTGACAAATGTTAAAACCTTGGCGGAGGTCTGCGCTCTTTGAGTGCTCTTGTTTGGAAATGTCTTGAGCTTGTGAAGGTCCCGTCTTAAGTGGTGACAACATGGCAGCTTTGCATTGCTTATGGCAAGTTTCTGACTGGATTATGTTTCTGTTTTGATTGCCTCCATTGCTCCACAGCATATCAAGCGAATGTGCTTCACACAAAACATTCCCCATGTCATTCTTCCTGGTTGAGTATAGTTGTGTATCTTTCAGCACTATTCCCCTTTTGAAAATAAGGACATGTTTTTATGATCATCTTTCAAACGTCATCGTGCTTTGTCCGTGAATAATCATATTTTCGATTTATCACATGTCATCCATCAGTTTTCGATGAAACTTTGTGATAATGTTCAGTGTGTGGTGGAGATTACATTCTATTCGCAAGATGGGCTAAACCCCCAGGGAGGATGGGGGCGGGGCCATAAGAGCTCACACAGAGCAAAACCTTTCAAAGACGCCTTTTTCACAAAAATTTTGCAAAATGATCCTGAGAAGATGATGATGAACATTGATGCTAAAGGAGACTCGTAGCGGGGCATTTCGTGAAAAAGCTTCAGGTGACATCTTTGAAGAAATTCACTGATTGTTACTTGTTCCAATTACAGGATCGATGCTCAGGTGACTGTTGAGGGTCTCTTGGGTTAATCTTACCAGGTTAAAATTTCATCAGACTTTAAATTTCATGTCATTTCTAAGCATGTGCAATTCAGAAGATTATCCAAGAAAAAGGTGTGTTTGGATGCCATATGATTTGAATATAATCACGTTTTTTTTTTTTCATCTTTCAGATTTATGTGGCATATTTTGACTTTAAGTTTGTAGTTAAGTCTGTAGTTTTGTTTGTAACATGTTCATTTAATTTGTCGTCTTTTACACAAGTGAATGATATTTTAGAATTCTAACAAGCGTGAGGAAATGTCGGTGTTAGGAAACATGTGACTCAGGACATACGTCGATACCTTACAGTAGAGTACAGGAAATGTGTCAGAGGGAAATGGGAACCAGACTGGGAGGAGGAGAAGGAACAGAAGAGGAGAACGGGGACTGATAGAACACGGATAATCCAAACATCTCAAAGAGAAGAAGGTGGAGGGGAAAAAGAAAAAAAGAAAGCACTGTAAAAAAAAAAGAAAAAAAAGAGGGACTCATTCTAAGAATATACCGTCTGGTTCATAAGTAATTGGACAGTGACGATTTTTGTTGTTTTGCCTCTGTACACCACCGCAATGGAGTTGAAATGAAACAATCAACATGTGCTTGTAGTGTAGACTTTTAGCTTTAATAGCCATTTTCACACACGGTCTCTCCATTTTCAGAGCCCATAAGTAATTGGACAAACAAATCATCACTTTTACAGCCAGTTTTCTTTAGACAAGTCGGGGGATGGATACATGAACATTTCCATGTCACCGAATATGTCTTGGACTTCATTTACATCAATCATTAAGAAATACAAACGGTATGATACTGCATGGTAAATCTGTTCCAAGTAGGCAGTTCTCAAAAAGTGCATAAACATGCAAAAAGGAGACAAGTGAGGGAAGCCACCATGACACCCATGACTACACTGAAGGAATTACAGGCTTCTGTGGATGTGAGTGGATAAACTGGGGCTAGAGCAACTTTTGCCTGTTGCATCACCAGCTTCATTGTTGAGATGAGCAGAAGACGTCCCATATGTCTTCTGGCAAACTGCAGCACATCTTTTTACATCAAGTCCTCTGTTTCACTCAATCATAAAGCTGCATAACTGGTGGTACAACACACAAAAGTTTTTCCCAATTACATTCCTTCAGAATTGACATGGGTACCTTGATGGCTTCCCTCACTAGTCTCCTTCCAAGACATCTGCTATGGTAGTATGGCCATAGCAGATGGTCCCCCCTCTGAGTCTGGTCTGCTTGAGGTTTCTTCCTATACTTATAAACATCCAGGGAGTTTTTCCTTACCACTGTTGCCATTGTGCTTGCTCAAGGGGTGGGTAAGGTTAGACCTTGCCCTTGTGAAGCGCCTTGGGGCGACTATGTTGTGATTTGGCGCTATATAAATAAAGTGAATTGAATTGAATTGAATTGAATTGAATTGAATTATTCAGTGATTTGGAAACATTCATGTGTCCATCCTCTGAGTTGTTGAAAGAATACTGGCTGTAAAAGTGGTGGTTTGTATAGAAAATAATCCTTATATTTAGTTTGTCCAAGTACTTATGGCCTCTGAAATTAGAGGGACTGGGTATAAAAGTGGCTGAAATTCCTACATTCTTAATGCAATACTTTTGTTAAACCCCTTGAGTTAAATCTGAAATTCTGCAATACAAGAACACGTATCTTTTCAACTCCACTGTGATGATATTCATAAGCAAAATTACGTAAATAATGCCACTGTCCAACTACTTATGGACCTGACTATATTCAACAGTGCAGAGAACATTAGATAAGGTGGAGTTGTCCCAAGAGAAATCTGAGAGGACATTAAGGGCGACGTGTCTCAAAAAGGAGAGCAACCCATCAGTCCATGTCCCAGGAGGAACAACAGGACCAGCTGCTGCACTGCAGGCTGCCACATCCAGTTGAGAGAGAGAGAGAGACTCCATTTGTTGTTCTAGCTGGTCTTTATGACTCTGAGGGAAAAGAGGAAGAAGAGCGGACTCTTTATAGACTTGGATCAAGAAAGTTAAAAGTCATTAAAAGGAGTGAAATAGTAGAAAGTAATGAGGAGTAATCCTCCGTCACTTCGTTGTTAACGTTGTTTTGCTGTTCCGAGTTTTGCTCTTATGACTTGAGCGCCGTCGCGCTTTGTTTGATTACTGAACACTCGGGAGTTTATGAAAACACGACCCGAGGACACGACCCCAGCTGGGACCTGAGCAGTTACTCCGTTCCCACATCGCTCCTCCAGCCTTTCAGATTTTTACACACTTGCAATTTTCTGTGCCTCCGTCACACCATCGCCCATCCACGTTCACTCACAGACCTGTTGTTCTTCACTTCCACTCTGACGTTTCTCTCCTCTGCTTCTTTTTACCCTCGCCCCCGTCTGCCCTGTTCTCCCTTATTCGTCTTTTCTCTTATCTCATCATGTCATTACCCCGTCCCTCCCACTTTAAACAGTTTCACTATTTTTTCCAAACCCTTTTAATGGCATCATCTTGGCTCACTGCTAAGGTGAATATGGTGGCCTTCAGCATGTGACATGTGGGACAAGACTGTGCTTTAAGGAGAAAGAACTGCTGATGTGTGTCTTTCTTTAAAAGACGCTAACCAGTGACCTAAGCTGATGACTAGATGTCTTTAGTACTAGGTCTCTTGGGAGGATCCTTGGGTGTCGCTGGAATGACTTTGTGTCAAACGAACGGTTACTTTGCATGGGAGATTCTGATGAGGACACGTTTCTCAGTGCACGATCCAGCACGGAGGTGCCTCAGTGTTGAGGACCCCAGCAGCTGGAGAAGGCCAAGGGGACGCACCATGTTTCACCTAGCTGCAGCAAATAGATGGTTTCCACTAAATGTTGAAAAGGTAATAAGTGTTAATAAGGCACCTGTAGCAGAGCTCTAACTGAGCTCAAAGTGCGCTTTTCTAAAGCTTAAAATTGTCTAATGTAGTTTTTAATCCATTCTTGCTTACTGTGGTCACTTACAACATGTGTTGTTGGTGTTAATATTAAATTTCAATGTGGACAAGTCTGTACGGGCTACTGAGGATTCAACGGTTGCCTTGTTGCTCTTTGTTCAATGAGGTTTTTATTTAAAACAAAACAAAGCTGTATGGTCGCTGGTTCAGCTCATAGTAAACGAGTGTCAGAGAATCTCACAATGTATTTTATCTTCTCCCTTTTTACTCATATTGTCGGATTTTTCTTCTATTTGTTTTATTCTATTTGTGATGTATATTTTTTGTTTTAGTAAAAAAAAAAAAAAAAGAGATCCTCACAAGGGACAATCCGTGCGCAACATCAGCGACGAACGAACCTAACTTCTGCGACTAATCCAGGCTTGATTTAAACTGGTGTATGAGGGGGAAAAAATGCACCTCGCTGGCCGTATTTCTTCAGACGATGTTGTACCACTAATGTTCAGACGATTACAAAATAGGATACCGCTATTATTTCTTTGCTATTTGAAGTGTATGGCCAATTTTTGTAACTTGCATTGTGACTGCCCCGTTCACACTCTTTCACTCCTCCCTGAACTAATGTTTCAACAAAAGCATTTCTCGCAAACTCAGTGATTGTCAAAGCTGAGTACATCCACGTAGAAGCTTGATTAGAAACAGTTTTATTATGACTGGGGTTGTTAAAAAAAAAAAAGTGAACTTTTCCTTTAATTAATGTCGCCATCTATGATGTAATGGTATGTGGTTAGAAATTGTTCATCTTTTTTCTGGATAATACAGGCATATTGAAATATGAAAATAAATCATATTAAATAGATTTTACCTAGCCCAATAGGTCCATGTATGGAGACACAACAATTTGTACATCATACTTTTTCATTTCAGTTTAATGTCCAGAACATGTTGCTCAGAGGTCAGGTTGAGTTAGTGGGTGCCCCTCCCGTCCTATATCCTCCCACCTCATCTTCCGCTTCCTGTCTCACGTCTCAGTGGATACAACACTGACGCACGTGTATATATACACACACATACACACCTTTTGGCCGGTTCACTGTGTTTCCCTCTGAGAGCTGCAGGCCTGGAACAATGAGGGCACCACAGAGAACACAGAGGATCTCTGCGGGAAATGGAAGAGCACAATGTGATCATTTAAGAGCTAGAAAGTACAAAAAAGGTGGCGAGATGCAACCTAAATTTAACTGGATGTAGATTTGAAGACTTTTGTACTGCTTCTGTATGTTCTGAACCACTATGAAGTCAAGGAAGGCAAAATCAAAATGCGTCATACTTTATTTATTTATTTTATTTTTTTGTCATCACTGTAACAGTGATGGTGGCACAAACGGTTAGTACACTTGCCTCCCAACAAGAAGGTCCCTGGTTTAGGGACACTGGGGGCTTGTACATCTGGTGTTGCATCAGGAAGGGCATCCAGTGTAAAAAACAAACAAAACTTGTTCCAAATCCACACCGGATCCACTGTGGCGACCCCGAGCATAATGGGAGGAGTCAAAAGAAATCTCACTATAAATGGACAAATGCCGTTTAAAATCATGCACGGTCCCTTTTTTGTTTGGATGCAGCAAAGAATGGAACATTTGTACTCTCATCTTGATTTCATTAGGTTTGGAGATTTTCAGGATGGGAGGATAATTTGTCCCCCACAGTGTTTTTGTAAAACAAAATACAAATCTGGACAATTGGTGTTCTCAGCTCAAAATTCTGAGAAGAAAGGGTTTTTTTTTTGTTGTTGTTGCTTTTTTTATGCTTTTGTGGTCTATAAGAGTTCAAATCGATGTCTGGGCTTGGTAGTACCCATTTTAAAGGCTATAGCTTACCTCCTCAACTGAATTATGTTAGACTCTGGGCTGATTCATCTGATTCTCACATTTTCTTTATATATGAAACATGCTCAGGAAAGTCTGTGGAGATTCTCAGTCATCCAAGTCATGGTGTCCAAAGTAGGTTGAGTCAGGTCAACTGGACTTGTGTAGTTCCTTGAAGACGTTTCGCTCTTCATCCAGAAAAGCTTTGATACACTTCTGATGGCCAAGTCCAGAAAGTCAATGAAAGCCTGGATCTTAGTCTTGTATCTAGGACAATCACAAACCCAGACACTCCAACTATTGTGTCCACTAATGTGTCAACGATTTAAAAAGTAAGTTGTTAATGTTATTTCATTGCTATTTGACACGTACGGTGGATTTTTAACTCCTGAGACAGCTGCCTATCTTCAAGCTGAAGCTTTTCTGGATGAAGAGCAAATAAATATAAATTACAAATTATCTGTATGCACTGAAAGTGTTGAACTTCACTTACTCACTTATCTCAGCAGTGACACTCATGTCTCTGGGTCTTCCGCCTTTTAGATCGAGAGTCGTCTGGGAAGAACTTATGGAGTCATGTTTGGGAATGCCGATATCTTTACAGGAGAACGAAGGTCCAAGTCTTTAGGGTCCTGGTGCTTCCTGTCTTACTGTATGGTTGTGAGACTTGGACCCTATCCAGTGACCTAAGTGGCTGGTTAGCTAGATGTCTTTGGTACTAGGTCTCTTGGGAGGATCCTTGTGTACTGTTGGAATGACTGTGTTAAATGAATTGTTCCTTAGGGGAAACTCACATGAGAAGTATCACTTGCATTGTGAGCGAGTGTCAGCTAAGGCATTTTGGCCATGTGGTGCGTTTCTCCATGCATGATCCAGCACACAGGTGTCTCAGTGTTGAGGACCCCAGCAGCTGGGGGAAGGCCAAGGGGACACCATTGTTTCACCTGGCTGCAGGAGATAGATGGTTACTTTCAAGAGGTGGGGATGGATTGGATGCCTGCCTCGGTGGTTGCCATCCAGGACCTGGGGCAGTTCTGTGGTGTGGTGGATGTAGTGACGTGCGGCACCAGGGCATGCTCCCAGGCTTGACTGAAGAAATATCGGAAGATCTGAAAAAAATATGGCCAACTCGGTGTTTTGTTTTTTCTAATATGCCAGTTTATATAAACTGTGTCAGTCTTAGAAGTTAAATAGTCACTATAGAAAGTGAATAATGTCACCAGCAATATACACTCACCGGCCACTTTATTAGGTACACCTTGCTAGTACCGG
>OMMV01189270.1:0-16177 GCA_900302635.1 Chatrabus melanurus
GGATTTTAAAAAAAAGAAGAGAGGAATTAGATTTTATGTTCCTACAATGCTCTGACCATTTGGGCAGAAGGTTGCCGGTTCAAATCCCGGCTCGGACTGGCACCCCCCCCTCCTGTTAACTGTCCAGCAGTAAAAGAGTTTTTGACCCGAAGGAGCTCAGACCCACGTCGTCTGCAAGAAGCAAAAGTTCAGTCAGAATGTAAAGAATAATGCGTGGAATTAAAACGCTCGTGCAAATGGACACGGAAAAATAAAACGAGTGTCGTTTTCCCCGTTTCTGCTGCAGAACTATGCTGCCATGAAGATGGTGGGACCGTTTGGACCGGCCAAGGGGTCGCAGTGATGATGTCCGTCCAGAAGAAGAAGGAGGCTGAGAATGACCGCGTATGTTTGTGAGCCTGAAAATCGGCCTGAATTTGACTGAAGTTTCTTCATTTTCAGGCTTTGTTGGAGTTTTTAAAAAAACAAAACAAAACAAAAAAACACGCCGTCTCCTTTAACGTTTACAGTCGTTTGTGCTCAAATCGACCTGATGACAGAGATTCTGCTGACGTGACACGTCTCTGTGTCGAGCGCGTGCATCACTTAGCGCTTTTGTTCCCGTGGAGCTGATACCAAAGCTGTCTGTCCGCCTCTTCGTGTCTGTCTTTCCTTTTCTGTCACAGCAGAGGAGACGGCGACTAAAAGCTGAGCGGTTGTTGAAGCCCCACGGCGTCAGACGAGCCCGCTGTTTCCCAGCAGGCGAAATCAGGTCAGGGAGGGGTGAGACGCCACACAAAATCTTAATTAGGAATCATTCAGATATTCTCACTTCAAGTGCAGCGAATCGTCCAAATTTTAAAGTTATTCAACAAAAATAATGTTAAAAAAAAAACTTTGATGCTTCCTTTTTCTGTTACATTGGCACACACTGTGCTGCCTTCAGGTTCTGTGGGAAAACTCAGATTTTGGTTATTTATAGGTTATCCTTCTCCTCTCCTCATCTTCTTCACCCGCTTCCACTTCCAGTGCCTTTTTTTCCAACTCAAGCTTCTCTTCTTTCCTCTTGTTTTCCTCCTCAATCTCTTCATTTTTGCCTCCTTCCTCCTCCTCCTCCTCTCATTCCATTCTTCGCCCACTTCCACAATCTTTTTTTCCTGCTCAGTCAAACCTTCTCTCCTCTTCGTTTTTCCTCTTCCTCCTCACCTCCTTCCAGCTTTTCTTTCCTTTTCTTCTTCCGCCTCCTCGTCCTCACTCTGTATGTGAACGTGTCGGATTATCTGTTACAAGTGAATGAAATCGGTTTCGTTTATATAAAGATGCTCGCGAGCGTTCAGATTTTTTTTCAGTGTGCGTTTATTTTTGTTGTTGTTGTCGTCTTTTAAAAAAATAAAATAAAATCCACAAGCCTGGAAAACGTAAACATTCTTTCGACAATCCCGCTGTCAGTCGTCGTTTTCCGTTTATTTTCCACGAAGCCTCCAGATGCCTTTTTTCGCACTGCGGACTTTTAGTCGGACGTTTGCTGACTGATATTATTCCTCTCGGTAAACGTGACGTGCCTTCGCTCTTTACCTTCGCTGGCTTGATGCACGGTAAAAATGTTGTTCCTCAGCATGAGCAAAAAGCAATGCAGAAACAGAAAAATGCTGTATTTCAAACACCATTTGCCAGTAAACGTCAGAAAACTGCACTATTTTTGTCCGATGTTTTCCTTTCGACAAAGTGAGACGTTTAAGATTTTGACACCAGTTGTTTATAAATGTTTTTTTTTTTTTTTCTTATACTCTTGTAGTTTTCACTGACGTCATCTTTTTTGGGTAACCGGTAATCCTGCTGCCATGGTGACGGTTCATCAGTCGTTTTGCTTATGCCGTGTTAGCTTAGCATGTTAAAGTTAAACCACCTAGAAGAGACACGCCCACCAAATTGTTCGTGATTGGCGGCCGATGCGGCTCTCTGTCTCCATCACTCACTATATTAAATTACAGGAAACAGCATGAACATAGACGACTTCCTCACAATATGGCCGAAAGCTTTATGTACGTTAGCGAATGCAGAGATCTGGTGAACTTTGATGCCTCCATTGGAAAAAAACCAACTTTGTTTAGCTTATGTAATATCCGATAGACATGTCTGCCACCTGCTGGAGCGGCGCCCGCCTTCACATGAGCTAACAAGTTCAGTCGGGTTGCCCACTACGTCGCCAAATACAGCGCGAAATATGCAACAGAAAGGGAAAGTAAAAGCGTAATTAAACGATGGCTAGAAAATGGGAATGGGCATGATGTATAAAAATTAAAAAAAAAGAAGAAGAAAACTTTGTCAGCACTGCTAATTGCTAAAAACGCGAAACATTACTCCAAAAAGTTCCGAAACCTTTGAAGCACCCGTCCTTTGAATATTGTTCCGGAGTTGGTGAGAAAAGGAATAATGGCGTGCTGTGCTGCCGCCTGCTGGCCGGTCGAGGAATGTGCACCCATCTCAAATGACGCATTTCGTATGTAAAGGCTGCAGTCAGCGCATGGTCTGTACGTGCACTCGTGCGCACGTTGCTTGTTGCTAAACGCTGTTGATGATCAGACGTAGCGGAAAAGCTAGCCAGTTAGCCACAGCTGATGGGTTTTAACTCTCGTAATGTGCTTGAAAACGTCGCTAAATTAACTCCACGTTGTTTTCGCAAATAAATGCTTATTTTTTTTTAATGCTTAACTTTGGACTACAAATGCAATCGCGTAAACTCGCCGTGTGTGAAACGTTGCAAGCAGACGATTGAACGGAACAATCTTAAGACAGATAAAACTTAATTATTCAGCTTTGGTTGGTTTTAACTATAAACAACAACACGTATGTGACCTGTTCTCCTTTCTTGCGAGCTGCGTCTGCACGGAGTCTGCAGAACGGACCCGTGATCTGTCCGTCCGTTTTCTTCCGCATAGGGTTTGAGATACTTTATTAGCCTGTGGAACAAAAAAAATGCTAAAAGGTTGTTTAATGAGTGCAAAAATGTTACAAACTGGAAAAACAAATCTGAAAATGTTGTTGTACAAGTTGCACTGATTTTGACAGTATTATAAAATCTTAAAGGAACAAACAAACACAATCGTCATTTTTCTTTGATTTTGGATATTTTTAACTTTAGCATCTTTCTGTTGCCTGAAATAAAACTGATGCTGTAAAACTAACTGTCACGACTCTGTTTGGGTGAACTGACGTCGCTGAAACACTGTTTGTTTGTTTGTTTTGTATCTTTTCCTTCACTGTTTATGGGTTCAGTCTGGACTGATAGTGACGTCGTGTTCTGGGACATAAAAGCCTGAATGCAGCTTAAAGATGGTGTTTAATTGACTTCAAACTGTATCTGCATTTTATGTCGGTATTATCAATAAAACTGCATTTTTAGACCAGTGCAGTGATGCTTCATTGTTACTTTATTATTATTTTTTTTAAACGAAATAAACATTTTACACTTGAAACATTTTGCGCTTGGAAAAAAAAATTGAAATCTGGATGTTTTCTCTTATTAATTCCAACAAGTTAGACACAAATTTGTTCAGAAACCTTTAAGTTACCCTGCAGACAATCAGGCAAACTAAGGTTGTGTTGTTTTCTTATCTTGATTGTTCTTGTGTATTAAACTTTTTTTTAAAATTCTCATTGTGTAATTTTATAAAATAATGTTTTCCTCATTATCACCAGAGAAAAAAACATTTGTTGTAGAATTGTACCTTTTTTCCTAAACAATTCTATGCTAAAATAACTCTAAGAAACATATTGTTTGTCTTCCATATCGTTAGCCTCGTAGTATAATTGCCTAAGTCATATTTTGGCTGAATTGAGCTCGTTATTGATATTTATTTATTGATATTTATATTGAGATATATTTGCAAACTTTTGCACATATCTGTTTGAAGTATATAATTCAGTACCATTAAAAAGTTCTTACATATTTGCTGAAAATGTTTTTTTCCCCACCTCAAAACATTAAAAAATGACTTCGGCAATTATGCTATGAGGCGAGCGATATGATCCAGAATTTTGTCTTTTATAAATTTACTAGCTATAGCATTTTTTTTTTTTTAGAATTTTCTTTTTGTTTTGTTTTCTGTCACTTTTCTTCATTCATCAGACGGCCCAGGTTGTTATAAATGGGAGAAAGACCTGGTTTTGAGTCCAGAAAGCTAAAAATGATCAAGGTGGTTCTACTTAAAAACTTAAAAACTGCTGCCTTAAAAAAAACTTAACTTCAAAACAACGTATCTGAATAACTTTTTGCGTTGAAACAAAGCCTAGTTTGAAGTTGTTTACTCCTGTTTTTAAGGCAGCAGTTGAACTTTCGATTTTAAGGAGAACTACTTTGATCATTTTTACAGTGGAGGGAGAAATCCATGTTCAGTGTGAAACTGGCTGCAAACATTTTCAGCTTGTCAAAAACTTTTTGAATCTGACGATTCATCAGTTCGTTTCTGAGCTGTGCAACGACGTCAGTAAACTGGGTGCATTTATTTTCTTCAAGCCTGCATAGATCTCTATATGTAGATCTCTCTGCACGTGTGACAACAGAGGCAATGAAAACTGGATCACAATGATGACGACAAAGCTGAACCTGTCTACCTGTGTCCTTCGGTAATGTGACCTTTTGTGTGCGTTTGGGCCGTCAGCTGTAGTCCAGGCGTCTTTATGCTAGCGTTCCATCACGCTCGCTCCAAAAAGAGAGTTTTTTTTGTTTTTTTCCCTCCCAGGTTTTAAGTTTACGGTTTGGCTCTGTTCCAGTTGTATGAACACACTCGGCGTTCAGGGCGAACAGTAGCCAGTGAAATGTGAAACGGGGATCTGTAAATTTGAAAATGTACTGTCTGTGCCTCTGGGCCCGTTAGCACGAACCCTTAAAGTCCGCCTCTGTTCAACGTGAGTGTCTGTAATTCATCGACCTTGATGCGAACCCGCAGCTTCGCTAGGAATTGGACCAGCATCTCGCTTGAACCGACGCCTCCCCTGAGCTTCCTCAGCCTCTCAATTATTAGTTTGCTTCTCCACTTCTCCCTCCTTCGCTCCCTCGTTTCCTCTCCTTCCACTCATCCGTCCCTTCTGGCACCACGTCTCTTTGCTCGTCCTTCGTGTGCTCCCTCGCTCTTTCTCGGGGGTGCCGTTATGGTCAGCGTGAACTGCAGGTGAACCTCTGACCACGGTGGCTTTGTGGACACTGTGGGTGGGCCGTGGCGGA
Organism: Chatrabus melanurus; assembly: GCA_900302635.1. NCBI lineage: Eukaryota > Metazoa > Chordata > Actinopteri > Batrachoidiformes > Batrachoididae > Chatrabus > Chatrabus melanurus. Next base: position 5,204 of record OMMV01189270.1, read on the forward strand.
GGTCTGTCTTCCTCCTTTTCCTCGCCGGCCTTGACCTCCCCTTCCTCCTCCCTCTCTTCATTACCCGTTTCTTGGTGAGTATTTTAACCCTGTCTGCTTCTCGTCGCTCATTTTCTGTCCTCCTGCAATGTGTGCTAAATTAACTCTGTTGTAGTTTGTTGGCTGCGTGCACACTGCAGCTCAGAGTGTCAAAAGTGTGATATTCCTCTCTTTGTTTGCATGTATAAACATGCTATATGCAGGTATTAAATCTGGAAGTAATCAGTTGTGATCCTTCAAAGAGATCAATCCTCGGTCCCTAATGCTTCCTAATGTCAGAAATCTGTGTGTGTTCAGAGTTATTGGTCTGTTCAAAATGTGGTTTTAATGAAAACTCTTCTCAGCTGGGGACACGGAGGTGCAGCGGTTAGCACTGTCGCCTCTTGTTAAGATCCTCTCAGTGAGGATTCTGTTGTTGCCTACTGTGTAGAGTTCTGCTGCTGCCCCCGTTACGAGCAACAACTTAAGCCTCTTCCACTCTTTTCAGTTCCAAATCCAGGTCTTCCAAGGGTTGCAGCGAGAACTGATCTAGGACCCGAGTCGTGCTGGGACTGGGTTTCATTTGTGGGTATGAAACATGAAGATGTTGAGGTGCGCTGCATTCGTCAGACATGATGGAAAATCCCCAGAGGGGATCCTGCTGGCCGACAGGATTCCCGTTGTTTCACGATCACCTGGAACACGCACTCAGTCGGTCAACATCAAACAGCCAACTCTGTCCGTCCAGCTGCCAAACTTCCCATCACGTCATCTTGCACACGCTCAGCGCACACACACACACACACACACACACACGCGCGTGCTGATTTAATGTCCGACGCCGCCGAGGCCGTCCAGAGTGCGACCCGTCGGAAACGCGCCTGATTCTGACCGTTTGGCCTCCAAACAGTCTTTAGTTTTTGGTGAAATTTACAGCATATATTAATAAATTATTATTAACATTTATTGATTATCATTGAGATAAGGGTTTCTGTTTTTTTTTTTTTATTTTTTTTAACGATCCATAAAGTTTGTCATATGAGGAATGCAGCCAGTTTTACTCTGAAATCAAGATATTATCTAATTACTAATAAATATTAACTTGTTCAAGTCTGAAACCAAACCAGCCTGTTTTCCCAGGAAGGCATATGTGCACAAGCACGATAAAGAACTGCGTTTGTTGTATTTTTTACGGTTAGAAGCCACAAACTTTGGCTGAAACTCTGCAGGACTTTGTGTCGCAGCAGAAGAGATGATGACTTCGCACAGGTGAAGGAATGCCGAAGCTTTTCTGTTTGGCCAAACGTTCCGTTGGTTTCATTACGGATGGGAATTGATAAGATTATTATCGATTCTGCCTGTCGGTCCTCATCGATTCCTGATCAGTTTTTCTTTGTGGAAAAATGAAGGCACCTGCTTTCCTGGTTGCCTGAAGTTTGACATCATGATGTTCCATCTGAAATTATGACACACGAGCCTGCAGCGAGGAACGGCCACAAAAACCCACCATTGACGAGAGGAATTGATAACGTCTGACCGATTACAATTCTAATGGATGGGAAAATTTGGAACCAATTCTCAAGTGGAACTGAAGAGTTCATTTGGAAAACCCTCTTAAGTCCAATTTTGTTAAATGGAGGAAAATGTGATTTTAAAATGGGAATTTAAAGGAAAACGCATTAGAAAATCCACAGATTTCCGTAAATAAAATGAAAATCGTACGTTCAAATTCTTTAATATTTTGCACACTGATAGTTACCGAAGCAGCCGAGTGCACGTTGGCCTCAACTAAAAATCTGTGGTTTTGGACTTGCAGAGGGTTTTGCAAATGAACTCTTCAACTGGTTCTCGATTCCCATCCCTAGATTTCAGTGAGTCCATCTGTACTGTAGATTGTGGTCTAACGTAAAACCAGCAACCCTCCTAGAGTAACTATGGACCCGGATTAGACTTGCCTGCATTCTGGTCTCGAAAAAGAAGTAAGTCCTAAGTACTATTTGGTGCCGATGCTTATCCACGGATTCTGGTGCGTGAAGCGGATGAGAGTCTACGACTCCCCCTGGACAGGACGCCACTGCGACGCAGGTTTCTACCCCAGCCAACGGCCGGTACAGAAGTGAGACGACGCAAGTGTCTTGCCCATGGACACAGGTAGCGTGACTGGGAATCAAACCCAGGTCATAGCTCACGTTTCTGGTGTTTGATTCTGATCAAATTCAAAATTTGCTTTATTGGCATGAAAGTCGTCATAATAATAATAATAATAATGCCAAAGCATCAAGAATTAATCAGATCAAAAAAATAAAACGAGTGTAAAATAATAATCGGAACAATAATTAAGGAGCAAGAATTTACACCTAAATACATAAATGTCATGTATATGCAATGATCCAGTTTAATTTTACAGGATCATTATTATTATTAAATTATTCTGCTCTCTGGGTTCTTTTCTCCGTTATCTCCCGCATATTGTTATGGTAATTATCTTGTTTTTTCCTCCGTGTTATTTACTCCCCCCGCTCTCTTAGTGAGATTCTCTTCATTGTTGGTTATTCCTCGTGCTTTTATTCTGATGTCTGCTCTGTTTTTATTCCTTGTGGCTTTACTTCCTGTTCGCTGGTTTCCCGTTTCACGTGCTTCTCCACTTCCGCCAGATTGTCCAGCTTCATGCCTGCTCTCTCGCGTTGTTCCTCCGTGTTACGACTCACGCGGCCCTCCTGCGTTTTCTGAGCTTAGCCTGTTGATTCTGGATTTGGTCACGTGGCGTGATTGATCACTGTGTGCTGACCCCTCAGCCTGTTTTTGTGGATAACTCTTCTGCTGCTCCCGTGTTGGAATGTTTTTCCGTGTACCTGACATCCGCCTGTTCAAACCGTCCATCTTCTCGTCTGCCTCTTCCTGGACAGCAGCGTGGTATAAACTGTTCCTATTGTGTCACAAAGCCAGCTGCAGCTGATTGTAATAAACCAGCTTTTTTTACCAACCTCCGTCATTGTTCTCTGCGTTGGGGTCTTCTGTCAACCTGCTCTACATTCTGCTCTAATATGTTAAAAAATTTTTATGTATTTTCCCATAAACCTACACTCAAACTTTGTAGAGTTTTAATAATGTTGCTGAAGGATTCCACCTTTAGTTAAGGAACTGTAGTTGCAGATTTTGAATATTTTAATGCACTTTCATTGGGTTGAACTTATAAACTTTAAACAGACCTTTTTTTTTATCTGCGTGTGACTGTCTGTGTGTATTTGCTGTTGTCCGTACACCACCAACACGGGTTGTAAACTCATTTTACACACCATGCTTCCTCATTAGTCTTTGTGTTAACTAGCAGTGAGGAATGCAGTTGAACAGCTCAGTGGAAAAAGCTATATAATTTAACAAGACACTAATCATGGAATTGTTTGGGTGTTTAGTCACGGTGACGTTTTCCAGAGTTCGTGTGGAGAAGTTGGTCTGATCTCATCATTTTGTTCATCTCAAACTCTTGGCTGACCTCAAGGTGATTTTTTTCAGCAGATGGTGGTCCATATGGTGGTTGCAGAACTGGCAATTTTCCTGCCCAGGGTTTGGATCCTGAACACTCAACCATTCAGATACGACTCACGGCTGCAGGCTTCTGTTCCTGTTAGGTGTTTGTACCAAGCTGGGAGGACGTTTTTCTAAAGTTGGAGGGGGTGATGCGTAAAAAGCACCGTCTAAAGACCGCATGAGCTTCTGACGGTTCTACTAGCGCATTACTGTTGCTTGAGCTGCAACCTCCACCGCAGTCGGTCCTGCCGGCCGGGGACATGAGCACAGTTCCTGACCGCGGTACTGGTTCTTCTGGTGTAAAAACGCTGAGCCTTGCACTCAATGCCACAAACTCAGCTGGCGAGGATCATCATTTACGCCCAAAGTTGTTCCGGCTCTGCAACATTTTCGACCTGCAACCCAGACTGTACGTTGCTATGGAAACACTCATCTTAGCCTTTATTACATCCGCAACAAAATCGGTACGGCACGAAATTCCAAATTTGCTACACCCACCACAAGGTCCTAATTAAGATTTGTTCAAAATAAAAGTAGAAGCGATGCATTTGTCGCACACGTGCATTTTTTTGAGTTGCTTTAATGAGGATAAGTTCCCACTATCGCGTTAATACGTTAATTTGGGGTTCAAAATAACGGTTTGATTTGAAAAATATCTACAATTCATTCAAATTATTATGTTGCAGCAAATAAATGCAAAATAAGCCGATCGATTCACGATCAGTTGAGTCCCGTCAGAAAATGACTTATTTTGGGCGTCAGAAAATTTTGTTTCGATTTCAGAACGTATAGAAAATTCTACCAAAAAGTGTCATTTTATCTGACCCGGGGACTAAAAGGACCCGGGGACTCTAAGGTACCGGAGAACACGTAGCTGAACCCAAGAACTCATAAGGGCCGCTCAGTGTCGTGGTGAACATACAACCAGTAGGGGGCAGTGAATGTCTACAGCAAAATTTGTGAGCAGGAAAAACATCAAGGCAAAAAAAAACAAACAAAAAAAAACCTGCAGGTGTGGTCACGTGTTCACTCTGCGCGCTCGTGCACCTGCGCATCAAAGCGACAAAAATAAACATCGGAGAAAAAAAAAACGTTCAGCATCAAAGTATGTGTTTTATTCTTATTAATTATTATTATTTCTTAATTTTAAAACGTGTGAGCGCGGCAGGGACGTTTGTCTGCTGATGTGTTTAACGCTACATCCGAGTGTTTTAATTAGCAGAAAGTGAGCGTCAAAACTCTGGAGTGAATCATGTTTTCAACGTTTTAAAAATGTCAAAGTTGGGCAACGTAACTATAGGTAACATCACTATGCACTGAAAAATAAAAACAGCGGATAATTAGTCACATTTTTTGTTTGTGTGTTTGCATTTGTTGTTGATGACGTCATTGGCGCCGCTGGAGTTTAGCGGGAATAGTTCAGTGTTTTCAGGTTAAAGACTTTTAATTAAAAAAATACATTTTATTTGACGTGTTAAAGCACTTTTAATGGATGCACTTTGACTCTCTGCCATGTGCAAAGTTAATTTTTGTCTTTACTCTTCTTTTGTAAATAAAGTGCTAATTTTAAAAGTGCTTTGTCACCGTTAGCATGATTACTCAAAATATAAATAAGGCCGTTGCTATTGATATTCAAACCGCAAATTATTACTACAGCACCCATTGTTGGTTAAACTACCCAACATCACGGTTCACTACAACCCTAACTTTAACCTTTAACCAGAACCCTAACTTTTGAGTTTGAAATTCTTCACTCTTTATGACGTCACTCTTTATGTTGCAATAATCACGGCCATTTCTTGTTGGCTGTCGTACTGTGAAAAAGGAATACGGTATGTATCCATAGGCACTTCATATAAATAAATGAATAAATATTTTACTAAATAAAAATAAGTCTGGGTTAAGTATGAGAGCCAATGTAGGTTTTTAAAAAAGGAGAAAAAAATAGTAAATTTTATGAGCAAAATTTTATAATAATTTTATAATTGATATGACAGTGATGACATGCATCCATGTTGTTTAAGTTGTTATATCTCACTAACTTGGGCATCTGTGATGATCTACTTTACAAAGGGAAGTGATGAGTTTACTTGACCAAAAAATTAATAAAATCCCAAATTTTTTTCCTCCATAAATTTCTGACTTTTATCTCACAGGATTTCTCATTTTTTTCCCCTCACAAATATTTGTATTTATTATAATTTTGAAGAATATTCTATTTTTTTTCTGGTAAATTTGTGCATTTTTCTCGTAAATTTATCACTTTCATCACAGAGAATATCCGGGTTATATTTTCATGTAAATTTATGATTTTAATCTCACAGGATTTCTATTTTTTTCCCCTCACAAATATTTGTATTTATTATAATCTTGAAGAATATTCAATTTTTTTCTTGGAAATTTGTGCATTTTTCTAGTAAATATATCACTTTCATCACAGAGAATACCTGGGTTATTTTTTTCATGTAAATTTGTGACTTTAATCTCACAGGATTTCTAATTTTTTCCTCACAAATGTTTGTCTTTATAATCTTGAAAAATATTCAGTTTTTTTGGGGGGAATTTGTGCATTTTTCTAGTAAATGTATCACTTTCATCACAGAGAATATCTGGGTTATTTTTTCATGTACATTTGTGAATTTATTCTCAAAGGATTTCTATTTTTTTTTCTCTCAAATATTTGTCTTCATAATCTTGAAGAATATTCAGTTTTTCTTGGAAATTTGTGCATTTTCTATTAAATTTATCACTTTCATCACAGAGAATATCCGGGTTATTTTTTTCATGTAAATTTGTGACTTTAATCTCACCGGATTTCTAATTTTTTTTCTCACATATTTATAACTTCATTATCCCAAAGATCATTAGAGTTTTTAATTGTAAATTTGACGCATTAATCTCAGATATTATCCCAACTTTTTTTTCTTGTAAATTTACATCAAAAATTGAGTTATTTCTCTCCAAATGTCGGTCTGCTGATCCCCATCAACACCACACGCTTCTCTTGATTAGAATGAAAACTCCAAGTTTTGTGGACAACAAAGCTTATAATTTATTATTTGCAGTTTTTCTTAAACTAATACGATAAATAATTCCAGAATTTCTTACTAATTAAAAATTTTTTGTTGTCATATGGCGACAACTAAAAATGTAGGCTTCTTTTTACGGCTTTGTTAATGAACATAAGTGTTGTGAACAAACCTTTAACAGCGCCTAAAATATGAATATCTTTTCGTTAATCAGTTCTAATCAGTATTGGTGTTAAAGAGTTTTCAGCTTGTTTGCAGGTTGGGTTTTAAATTTTAGTGACCGGGTTAGCTGTTTATTTTGGGGTTTCCCCTTTAATCACTGGTTGAAGAAGAAAACTTAGAGGATTTTCACGATCTCCAATAATCTGTTCATCATGAATGTACGTCACCTTGTTTTCTCTTTCTTTGCGCCGTCTAAACTTTGAGCTTTTGTTGTGAGTTTCGAGGCCTATTTGTCTCGACCATCATCACGCATGCCTCTATTTTTTATTTTTATGTCGTTCTGCTGTCTATTAGATGTCCGGACCTTCGGTCGGAGTTAAAAGAAGTCCAGGATATGAGTGATGTGAAACCGGGGTGGAGGAGGAAGAGGGCCGTGAGAGCAAAGAACGGACGTCCACTCGGGACTTTTTAAAGGAAACGGCGCCGTAGTGGTCAACAACAGTAAGTGTGAAGTCACAGACTCCCTCATATGTCTTCAAGCTCGTCTTTCAAGGATGTGTCTCGCACATAATGCTCTTAAAAACTGACCCTGACTGTCAAGGAAGATGTAGAACACAACAAATCTGTCAGCTGGTTTTCTGTGCAGGAAGCTGAAGGTCGAGCAGACAAAAGGAGGCAGTTTAAAAAAAAAATGTTTTAGAGGTTATGTGTCGTCTGAGCGTGTCGGGCGTGAGCTGCGTCAGTGTGGGAGCTTTGACTTTGTCCTGTCTCACAGTTCTCCACGCAGACCAACACCCCCTGTGTTTTGTTGCTGTTTGTTGTTTGTGTGCATCCTCACGCCCTTCATCATCACTGTGCGTTTGCTGGAGAGCCTTTTATTGTTGCTGCTCGTTAAAGCTGCCTTTAGCTTTTGAGTGCGACAGTAAAACCACTGATGAAGTGTTTTTGTTTCAGTGCCTGTGACAATCTGTTGGGGATGTTTTGTGTTGCAGATATATTTTGGCTTCTTGGGGGTTTGTGCCCGATGTGTTTTTGTTTTTTTGTGTGTGTGTTCCGGCGCTTTCTGGTGGTTACAGTTGCACAACATCTTCTGTTGGGAGCAACAATAGATAGTAAAAGTTAGCTTTGTACTGTGATGATTGCGCTATAAATCTCTGCTGTGTGTTTTATTTTGAGCAGCTCTTTGTTTGTCGTCTTGTGAGCGTTGCTGGTCAGTCTGTCCTCATCATGGCTTCTTATGGAATACCAACATTATTCATTGTGCTCTTTGGAAAATCAGTGTTTGTGTTGGAAAAAGATCAGAAATTCACCTCAAGTCCAACACCTGAGTGAGTGACATGGAGCTGTTTACGCCTCAAATCACCATCAAATCACATAACTTTAAAATAGATAAAAGATGTTATGTTGGACGTGTTTCAAAAGGTGATGGTCGACCCTGTGATTTCCCCCCGACTTTAACCCTCATCAGTACACATCATGAAATTTACTAATCTGTACACCTGGGGTCCATGCGGCCCCCAACAGAACTTCTTGTTTTTTTTTAATACTTATAACATTTTTTAAATTTCATCCATTCTTGCAGATATCTGTAACTTAACTACATGGCGTCACTTTGCAACTAGTTTGAAAAAAGACTGAGTATCTCGCTAATAAATCACATTTCATTATGAAAGGTTTTTTTCTTTTTTTCAAGCACGACTTCTCAATACAAAAATTCAATACCGGCTCGTACTCGCTGCAGTTACTCTGGTGCAAATATCCTGCAGTAGTTATGAAAAATTGACACAAAGCTCAAAATTTTGATATGGAATCCGAACAGACACCATTATATCAAACTGGGGTCCAAGCGGACCCCATAAGAAAATTAGTATTTAATCAAATTGGATCAAAATAAGTGAAACGGAAGACAACTATTTTGGTGACAAATACATAAAATTTCAGCTGGATAAGTTTAACGGTTCAGAAAATATATTTAAAAAAAATACTGCTGGGGCCTGCTTGGACCCCAGATGTATTGACTTTGACGACTGAATTTTTTAACGACTTTGTGACGAATTTGAAGTTTTTTGTCGAACTAGCGACCGCTCTTTCTACTGACCACTGTGGAGTGACTCCTGAGTAATACTGTATGTGGCGCGTGAGCGCGACTCCCGTTCTCTCTCTCGCGCGCACTCACAGCGTTGTTATTGCACATATGCTATGGAGATATTTAACGTATTAAGTAATTATTGACTTGCAACTGTTGGAATATTTATTGATTTGTGTATGAGAGAAGAGGAACTAATTCTGCTGCGTGTGTGCGCGCTGCACGGCGCCCATTCATTGCTCACTTTTCTCTCTCTCTCTCTCTCTGAAGTGTGGCTTTTAAAATGATTGACTTGCAACTGTTGGAATATTTATTGATTTGTGTACGAGAGAAGAGGAACTAATTCTGCTGCGTGTGTGTGCGCGCTGTGCGCTGCACGGCGCCGATTCATTGCTCACTTTTCCCTCGCTCTCTCTCTCGTGCTCTCTGAAGTGTGGCTTTTAAAATTACTGACTTGCAACTGTTGGAATATTTATTGATTTGTGTACTGGGGATGATGAACTGATTCCGCTGCGTGTCTCTGTGCGTGCGGGACACTGGTTTTGTCTTTTTCCTCTGTCTTTTTTGGCTGGTCTCCATTCGCTTGCCAAGGGGTCACATTTTTTTCGCGACGAATTAAAAAGAACTGTGTGCGACCGGGAAGAGGTCCGCTGAGGACTCGCGGGCAACTAAACAGACAAATTTGGGAGTCTATAAGGACATGTCGGCGAACATTTTTCAACATGTTGAAAATCTGCGGGCGACGTGAGCAACTACTTTGGGAATTACAGAATATTTAAAGACTATTTTCAGACTGCATTGCCACCAAGTGCAGAATTAGACGAATGGCCGTTCGTCTGTGTCGCAACTGGGTCGCAAGCCCGGTGAGATGATGAGGGCTTTAGGGTTAAAGGTGTTGAGGAAACACCTTGTTTCAGCCACAAGTGACGTTAATAAGTTTGCATCCCGTTTAAACCTGAATTAATTTAAGAGGAAGCATTCCTTTTCCCGTTCTATACGTGCACTTTAATATCCTTCCTAATTTGACTCCAGTCTGCTTCTCTTTTCTTTTCATCTCATGATTTTTCTCTGTGGTCTCGCCTAACTTTTATACTTGAGCCTCTTGATTTATTTTTTCTTGCTATATTCCTCGCTAATTTTATTGGTCTCTTTTCTCCATATATTTTTTTCCTTCCTTCGCTTCCCTTCATGCTTCTCGTTGTATTTCTGTCAGACGAATGTTGGGTTTATGTGTAATCCTTAAAGCCCGAGCTTATAGCAGAGCAGTAAAACTTAAATCGGAGCAGACTAAATGTTTGGATTCGTAGCGGCTCAGCGTGGAGAGGGTGGGGTCAGAATGAAGGAAAACAACCAATCGAATGGCTGGGACACTGGCCAGGTTTGTGATGTAACATCCTGTTTGGTTAAATGTTGAATGGGAGCTTGACTTTTTTTCTTTCTTTACATTCATAAAGCCACATTAAACAACTACTGTCTCATAAATTCAATCATGTCCGAAAAACATTTTTATTGTTTTAGTGGTTCCATTTCATTAGCTAAATTCATGTTACAACCACAGTCGTATAAAAAAAACATGTGCAATTAAGCCTCCGGGCACTCGACTCGTATTTGTTGATTGCTTCGTTTGCAAGCAATCATTTTTGGGAAAAAACTAGTTTGGGAAGGAATGAATGAGAGTCAACGGGGCAGCTAAATATCCACCGTGCGCTCATTTAAACAATTAAAAAAAAAAAAAAAAATGCTAGCAACCCATTTTGTAATTGTTGAAACGTTAGTGGTTCAAAATGATTGTAGAATTACGGCTATCTCTGTGTTTTTTTAAAAATTTATGCGTATTATATGAAGCCTGGAATGGTTTTGGAACTTAGTTTCAGTCAATTTGTTTAAATTTAATAATATCATCAACGGTACATAAGTGATCATAAAATGCACGAATAACTAAACTATACAATTTTAAGATTTGGAAAAACAGTTTGAGTTCATTTAGAGCTGGGCTGCTGTTGCAGCATTTTTAGTTTTTTTTTTTTTTTGAAAATGGGATTTCTGTCATACGTCGTTGTCACAGGTGAGCAGAGCAAAGGCTTGTTTGCTAGCAAGGTTTGAATAAGGTTATAAATGAAGTTGTCCAAAAACTTTGTTAGTTTTTTGTTT